>JAQBSW010001220.1:0-144247 GCA_029291075.1 Eudiplozoon nipponicum | reverse complement strand
GTGTTTCGTAATTATATGGCCATCATGGAAAACATGCCGGAATTGCCAAGGCGGATTCTCAAACCAGGGCGCATTTGCAATTCCCTCACTGCGTTGTAGATAGATAGATGGATGTTTCTTGTAAATAGATAAACACAAATTTAAATTGAACTTTGGCTAAATGTATGGACGACTTAGGTATTGAAAACCGTATTCACCTACGAGCACTATATTTTCGTTATTATTTAGTACAAGCGATTGACTTCAAATCGCAGTCAGGCCACACTTTCGGTCTGATGCACACTTGGGACACAGTAAAATTGCAGACTTTACCTTACTGACAGACTGCCTCGCATACTTCAGTTTTGTTCAGATCTCTTTCAAATCGCTTTTGTCAGTTTTGAGTATCTGACCTATTTAACTAGACGTTGTCGTTTGACTGTTTCTAGGTGAAGTTTTGAACAACGAGAGACATACAGAAACACGTTGTTTCTTGTTACTTCAGGTAGGCTAAAATGTTCATGTATGTAAATTTTAAGTTTTCTCTTACTGGAAACAGAGTGTCTTTCATATTTCAGGCAACATCTTGCAAAACTCACATCTCATGTAATAGATAATATATGAACAATGATTACTTAAATACATAAATTTATATACATCAGAGCTAAACGTCCTTCTACAATCGAGACATGTATAAGTGTGGAAAACGAAAAAAATATAACTAAAGACCGCACAACGCAACATGGGTTAGGGTTAGGCACAGTTCAGAAAATGATAATCGATTGACGCATTAGGAATTTCCCAGTTTACCAATAGAGCACGGCGGGAAACAGACTATCGGTAGCCAATCCGAAATACGTAGTAAAGGCGAGTTGCATTGCTCTGAACTGAACAGTCCCAAATTCAATACCTGTTTTCACCAATATTATATGCGACAACGCACTTATCCAATAAAAATGCATAGTCCCATAGATAGATTTCAATTGCCATATTATGCAATTTGTAGCTCGAATTACATACACGCACACATAAATATATATAAATGCACAGGTAAGAGTTGTGTTGAACACAACAAAACTTATGCGAACAAATAAAAAGTATCCCCTCTGTGACTTCAACACCATTATCTATATACAAATTTCAATGTGCCTGCAACGCTCAGTACATCGCCAGATCAAAACTAGAATAAATCAGCATCTCCCTTAAAAAGCTATTTATGAGGGGTGCAGCTCCTGCACAAAAATCAAAAATTTGTGAACTTGAACTACTCACAGGTCACGTTGTAAGTAATAATAATTTTGCAGTGCTGTACAAGGCGAAAACGGAAAAATGCTTCTGGCTTTTGAAGCTAATGCAATTAATAAGCTAAACCCCTGCTTAAATGTGCGGAAAGTAGTTCAAAAGGAAATTAAATTGGACTGGAACAAAATCATAATCAACAGGCCTTCGAAAATAGCCTACGTTCCGCAAAATATATATATATATATATATATATATATAATTTAAACATAATGGCAGGTTGACTATAAATAATACCACTGTATATACAAGACGTATTTTGTACGGTAGCAAAGGCAATAAATCTAGCAGACCAGTATCAAAATTATTCTTAACTTTTCAATTTTCCGTGGACGGAGCTCTAACCGAAGCACATTACATTTGAAGACTGAAACTCTATCCACTGCGTCATACATGATGTATACCAAACGCACTTTTCAGTAAGAAACTACCTTACGTTTTTTGGTTAGCCTTACCTTTAGGTGGAGCCTACGTGACATATTTTTAAACGGAAACTTCCAACTAGCCACCGTAAATCTGTCATTATAGAACACACACCGTGTCACCTAGGAAATTGATATTGAGTTGAGGATTTATTACAGAATTTTGATATTTATATTTGATTTTTATTTTGCTTTGAATTACTAAACATCTCTCAGCAGCGCAACTTCTATGGGTGGCAACTATTTGTGAGATAGTAAGTTGATATGAGTCTAGATATGCAATAGAAACGCTCACTGGCTAGAGATAGCAACGTAAAAATCTAGAGAAAATTTGGAAGCTTGCCTATAATCTGGTATTGTGTGACATTTAGCTGGCTGTTGGATGCGTGCGTCCCTTTCTCTCTCCCTCTGTGTTTGTGTGTGTGTAATTTTAATATGAATTTCATAAACAAATGAAACATCTAAATATGATATGTCAATTGACTTTATAGCGGTGTTTACTCGATATTTCTAGCAAAACAATGGAAATTTAAAATGCATGGATCTAAACGTAGAAGTACATAGTGGTGTATATTTGACTATGGTTATGTGGATTTATGCATGTGTGTGTATTGGCTAAAGGAATACTAGATCTCGATACTGTTTATAAGTGAATGAGGTGTCGAAGAAAAGTTACTTGTGCCTGTCCTGTCCGCGTCAAATTCTGGTCAGTACGTGAAGAAATCTCAATAAGGACATAACCGGTCTGCTGTATGAATTCGTTAAATCAAGTTTGCGAGCCTGAAGTAAATAACAATCCCATTGTATTTAACCAGTCGTAGAACATCATAGCAAAACTACCGTCAGTCACACGTACTGACACATTTCAACCTTCCATAATCATCACTGAAACGCGTCAGTTCCTGTGTCTGAGGGTAGTTTTGCTATGTTGTGCCACGACTTCTTAAATACAATAGGATTGATGTTTACTTCAAGCTCGCAAACTTGATTTGAAGAAGTGTTATCACCACCCGCGCAATCATTGATTGTTTAATTGTATTACTGGATGAATTGCCTTTCTAAATTATACAATATCTAGTTTTTACTGACAAAGTTGCGTATATAGTGTGACTGGTGTTGATATCAACATCGCATCCTTGATTTAATAATTATTATCACCGTCCGCGCAATCAATTTTCGGTTGATTGTGTGTTGTTTTATTGTGCTTTCTGTGTTAATATTTGTGTCAATATAAACCGAGCGTTGCAATTTATCTAGTAGACGGATTTCGTCCATATGGGGAATTCTTCAAGTAGTGCAAAATTTGCCGCAGACCGGCTTCAAACCGGAGCTAAATCTGTCTGAAACTCGGTCCACTGCGTCATCTCTGATACACACTACATTCAATTTGTAGTTTTAAATTAACTTTCATATGTTATTTGGAAGTAATGAACTCTTTGAAATAAAACAAAAAGATACTATTCTGGCCTCTTAACTGATCATCAACAGCGCAATAAATCATTGCCTTTAAAAGTTAACGTTGATTACCCTCATGAATGAGTAGAATAAATAGCGTGTTTTGGAGATATTCGCTAACCACATTCGTATAATTGAAATACTCTTTGTAATTAAAGTATGCTGTAAATATTTGTGTGTGCATGCATATGTGAAGGCGAGGATACAAGTACACAAAGATAAGCGAAGACATGAAAGTAAAATGCGAAATATGGCCTCAGAGGTTACACTGATAATGATAATGATAATTATTATAATTGAGAGCAGAGGACACTAGAAAAGGTAACGGCAAATGACGTGGTGATAATGATAGAGTAGATAAAAAAAGTTGTAGGGTGAGATAGTGTTAGAGAATAAAGAAACATTTGATGAAGATGATAAGGGACACGTTTTACGTGATAACGTGTTCTAGATAAAAAGGTGGTAATTATAATAACCAGTTTAGCGACAATGTCTGTAGTAATGACACCGATTTTGCAAAAAAATGATTATAATTATTATGATGATAATCTGCAAGATTGTCAATGAATATTTTATTTGCTTCAGGGTCATAGGTCAACCGTTAATCAAGTGGATTTAGAATTTCCGACTATAGCTAGTTCACGCAAGTAAAGGGGAAACCGGTTGCACCCCAGAAAGCCAAACCCGGCAAGACCAGGTCAAACCCGAAAATAACGCAAAATACCGCCATTCACAGGTCGCGCTTCAACCAGGTTGGAAGGAACAAAATGTAGAGATTAACACAGAGGGCACAACAGGGCATGAAGTAATCAACAGACGCTTAAACACACGCTCTCTCTCACACTCACACACACACAACAATAAAAAATTATCCACGCGTCTTATTTGTACATAACATTAAGCTAATTAAATATGGTCTCTGTAGTTATGTGAGCGCTTAACTGTAAGAAGGCCAATTTTATCAATATATTGAACTGATAACGGCAAAATGAAAAAGACCAAAAATCAGAATAAAATTTGTTTACGTGCGCTGGTTGGTATTATTTACATTTAAATGACTAAAATTGAAAAAAATTGATTATTTAATCGGGTTTAAATTATCGAAAAACATATTTTCAGATTACCATTACTATAATCAAGGTAGCGAACTTGATATAAACACGTGAGCCATCAAGTATTTACATTCTGCCAGTATAAAATAAGAATTGTATAGTGTAGAACAGGCAATTCATCCAGTAGATATTTTTCGTTCTTGTTGGCAGCTCATTACGTACTGGCCAGAATTTGCTGCGAACAGGGCTCGAACCTGGGCACGTCTGTTTCGGAATCTGGTTCTCTAATCACTGAGCCACCCTCCTGCACACTATACACAATTATCAATTATATATTAATTAATGTAATTCAATTAGTCTTTTTCTTTTATGTGGAGCTCATATGGCATCCATTGAGACCCAAAGTTCCAACTAACCGTCCCCAATCTGTCATTATTGAGCAGATTTTCAGATTGTGGTTCAAAAAATACCACTGCCACTCTTGTATACGGGGTTCTACTAGCTTATTTAAATAAAGTTTTCGAGCTTCATGTAAAAAAACAATCCTATTGTATTTAACCAGTCGCACAGAAAAACTATCGTCAGGCACTAACATGTTCTACTAACATGTAGAACGAAATTGAAGCAGGAAAAAAATTAAAAACCCTAACGTAAAATAAATTTGTATAAAATAAGAAGGATATATCAGAATTACGATGAACAATCGATGCATGGGTTCTTGTCCACCGGATAGTCCACAGTAACAGCCGAAAATACGTCACATTTTCACTGTATAATTAGACAAATGTGATTCAAAAGAATAGCGCATTTTCTCAAACACGTAGATATATATATATATATATATATATATATATTAAATAGTTCTAATTTCCTACATTTTGTTTCTTATATATATATATATATATATATATATATATATATATATATATATATATATATATATATAATAAATTACAATAGGTTGATTGTTTGTATATTGTGTTATTGAGTAAGCATTGCGTATATGATTGTAGTGCAATTAATTAAGTATACCGGTTTCACCTTTATTGACGCTTAAGCACTTAACAGAATTGCCACGGCTGGGGCTCGAACCAGGTCGCATTTGCTTCAGAATGTTGTTACTCAACCGCTACGTCAGCCGTGAACTACATGCAATTTTCCATAATATACTAACACATATTTTTCTCAGTCCTTCCTTCAGATGGAGTTTATTTGGCATATATATATATATATATATATATATATATATATATATATATATATATATATATTGCATGTATAATCCGATATCACACAATGAATACGTTTTCATTGTATTAATATAATTCGTATTCTGCGTTAATATAGAAATTTCTAGCAGATTACACCAATTTCTGGTTAACTGCTATATCAGCTTCATCATATATGAACAACCTTGGATAATCCGTGCGCCATGCCTTTAATAAATAAGCAGAGTTTTAATATAAACTGTTACCAGTATCAAGTAAACATTGTACAGGATAGAAAATGCAATCCATAATGTAAACCGGTTTCGCTCTTATTGGGCACACATCAAGTACTTGTCATGCCTTTAACTTATCATGCATTTTGAAAGCTTGCGACTCCAGAAAAGACTTCGACTCTAGTTTCCGGCAAAATTATTCCCACCTATTCGTGGTAAGAATTGCATCTTTTAATGAAACACAATCCTGGTTTCGAAGAACTAACATATATGTAATTCTTTATTAGGTTTGGCGTAGCTAGTAACTAGTTCCTTTGTATAGAAGGTGGGCATTCTCCAGTCGAAATAAATTCCTCAAACAAAGTATATAATTAGTAAAATAGTGTGGAACAAATAGATGTTGCCATTTTCGGAACGAATAATGTAGAAACGTGATATTAAACCTGGGCACAACCACACTTAGTCATTGGTTAAATAAAACCTATACGACTGCCATGACAGCCTAAGCACAAAATATAAAATAATATACCTTTAAATGAATATATAGATTTTAGCACGTGAAGATTAAATGAAAGGCAATATCAACAGGTAGATGAGTGTAGAGGAAATCAATCAACTGGTCTATCAGTCAAAAAACAGACTAGCAAAAGACCGACACTAAGCTGTTCAGGCAGGTAGGTCAGCCAGGTAATTTGTCATTTATCCAATTGACATGCTAGCAAAATGCATATCTTCTCCGCCTCAGTTTAATTTCAAGTGATCCTTACTAGTGATGATGGTAGACAAATGTCGACATATCAGTTTGTTGAGGCCAATTCCAATAGGTAGAAATGTAGCTCCAACACAACGCGTCCTTAGGTAAATAATTCTGCCATCCGGTTAGTAAGTGACAAGTTAGTGAGATTTTCTTAAAGGCTGATAGGGCATGTTGTATGGATTTGACATAAATTCTGACAGGAAATAGGTAGAAGGTTCTGAAAAAGATTTTTAGATATATATATATATATATTTATATATATATATATATATATATATTTATATATATATATATATATATATATATATATATATATATATTAGAGAAATAGTAAATATCACTGAATGTGTTGGTAAAAAAATAAACACGATGATCAAAAAAGATATATACAAGGGTGTGTATGTTTACAGAATATAGAACAAGATAAAATCAGTAAATACGAACAAAATGTACTAGGTGATTGAAAGCAACCAAAAGCTGTCAATTCTGTGTTGCTATCGAAAAGGACAATCAAAGCTACGAAACAAACAAAAGTAGGGATGTCGTAATGAAAGCGAATTATTAAAATTAATTGTATAGCCTTTCTTTTGCTAAAATAAGTGCTTGCGACGTGAGTTTCCACTGAAGAAAAGTGTTCCTATTTTTCACTTAGTATAATACTTTAAGACCAATTTTTTTCTATGCGTAGGTAACGAAAGCTTTTCATTCCGCACTTCCTTGCAGATATTTGCAGACTTTCAGTAATGAAGTATATTACATGTTAGTTATTCTTAAGCTGAATCCTTTAATTCGGAAAATATTTTCCACACACAAACCCACGCAAACGCGTACGTAAAAAATTACCAGATAGGAGAATGACGATGAACTAAATCTCGCACATAGTGCATTTTAATCATAAAAAACAAAAAAACTTACTCTTCGCAACGACATTGAAAATCACTTTCTGCGAGCCGAATCCAGTCGTTCCGATGCATGCGTACTGACCAACGTCTTCGAGTTTAGCATCCTTAATTACCAGTTCTCGTCGATTTTGGCGTAATTCAATCCTAGGATGCTCAGGGAGCATGTAGGAGGCAACACCGGGTACTTCCCAATCGTATATCATGCCCGTTATCATGATGTCATCGAACTCATGACTGTCCGGTGACCTGGGCAGATGGTGACGCCTAGGTAGGCCAGCAATGATTGTTTTGTTTATAGCATTCGAAGATAGCTGTGATTTGAATGATGAAGAAGAGTTTCTATAAATAGAAGGAAAACGAGTTGGAGTCTCAGCAATGCTATTAGGCGACCGCAAAAATCGGGAACGAATATGTTGCTTTTCCGTCGCGAGTTCAGCAGTTTGATGATTAATCGTTGTTCCGTCTCGCAGAGTTTGTTGAGAATTATCACTATTTGCGGTAATTGGACAGAATAAACGAAGCGTCTGGCCTGGTACAATGTCTTCTTCGAGTTCTTGGTGCACTGCCAGAGGTACATCCACGCTACCAATAAAGCCTAGCCGAAGAATTATCGTGCAATAAATAAACAATAATAACTCAAACGGCAAATAAATATTCTTTTTAAATTGAAAACCAAATTATGAAGTTTTTTAGTCTTGCATATTTGTGTTGGTAGAATTGCAAATATAGATAAGTAAAAGGTAATTTTCCAAAACAACAGGCTTCAGCAGAGCCTATATAGTATGTCCGACAAATCAATGTCTCCCGATTTGACAACTCGAGTTTACTGTACGAATAATCGAGGCAAATTTATTGATATGCTTTTCAACGTCAACTGCAAAATACATCCATGCGTAGATAAATAACGATCAATATCTCCCACATGATGGGTGCTCCAGAACAGCATGTGCCAACAAGGCATAATTAAACGAACATTGGTTGCGCGGGTGGTGATAACAATTATTATAATCAAGGTTGCGGTCTTGATATAAACACCTGACCCATTAATTACTTACATATGTCAGTATAAACTAAGAATTGTATAGTGTAGAAAAGGCAATTCATCCAGTAGACCGGTTTCGTCCTTATTGGAACTCATCAAGTACTGGCCAGAATTTGCCGCGGACAGGTTCGTATCTGTCAGCGGCATTCTAGCCAGCCTGACAGTTCCCAATAAGGAACAAGAAAACAATCTATAGATAATTGCCTTTCTACTATGATCTTGGATTCTCTGACATATATAATGAATAATAGTCAGTGTTATATGAACCACAATATATTATAATAAAGGCATAATTAACTAGGCCTTCATATTGGGCCCTGTTCGCCCTTAGACTCGCAAAGGTTTTAGACCACTCAAGTGTCTTTTAATGATGAATGTAGGATACGGCGTAATCTGGTGACTAATATCGTGAATACGTCTATTCGGCCAAAATATTGCTTTTGTGTCCCATCCTCTATTCCGGTCAGCCACCAGACTTCGACCAACATAGGAAAATAATCGTCAGTCAGAGGTGTGAGCCGCATATCTAATCTTGCTTTTCATACGTATGCATTGCTGTTTGATCCTCGCTAGTCAGTTTTCTATCGCACACTGATGATGTTCATGGAAGGTCAAACCGCGTCGTAACGTGTGACTGAAGGTAGTTTTTCTATGTTGGTCGACGACTGGCTAAATACAATGGGGTTGGTGTTTACTTAAAGCTCGTGCACTTTATTGAAAGAATTTTTACCACCACCCGCGCAATCAATGATTGTTTAATCCTCCAGACTTGTATCAGTACTCTGTAAAGTAGGATGTGTAAGCGGCAGTCTCAAACAGCGTGCCTAACTAATGAAATAGTGTTTAGAACGACATAAATCAGAAGGCAAACGAATAAAACCGATCGACTTTTAAATTTCTCTCTCTCTCTCTCTCTAACAATGCTTCCTATCGCTCAGCTGGCAATTAATTAAACGGAGCAGAGGAAATACACCGATATACAAAGCTTCAAGTAATCAACTGGCGTCTGGTCAAGATATTATGGCTCCAGTCATTCACGAACGCTAATCCAATACCCTGAATAGCAGAATGTGCGAGCGTCATTCTCATTGTTCCAAGAGACTCAAATGGTGTCCTGTAATAGGATGCACTGGTGATGGCAAATCGTAGAACAAAGCCACAACCACTAGAAGCATAAATACACCCGTATTTAGAAGCTGATGCATCGATGCCGCATAACACTGGTTATGTATGGATTTGTTTGGACTGTGAAAACACTAGAACGTGTGTTCCTTTCTATGAAAGCTGATTAAGGATCAGAGTTACACATCCCTAAGATTGTCTGCAATCTAAGTCTTCCAATTATAATAAGCCAGTTACTTCTGCAGCCGAAAATTGCACTCCAAGGTTGACACACTGTCCATTACTACGTCCGTCGCCAGATTGAAAACTTCTACGGCTACACCTGGATCGAACAACTGCTCGTTCATCACCAAAGTTAGGGTATACTTATTACCACGGCTCTTGTATTGCTGTAGTGACGGTATTTGGTCAAACAAGCATATATATATATATATATATAATTATATGCTCATGGCAATTAGGTGTGTATCTCGTTAGTCTTGGTACGTATGAGAACAGTGCTTGGACGACTGACTAGCGAATGCCCATGGAGAAGCTTGAAAATTCCATTTGAAAATGTATTAAATTATACAGTGTCCGCCAAAAACCAGATACTGTTTTATTAGCACTGGAGCAGAATAAATGTCGTCTGCTCAAAAGAGTATCGGTTGATTTTACTGGTGCTCGAGATATCAAGTTAAGAAATCTGGTATGCAGCTATAGTTTTGAAGGGTTGCGTAGTGCGAGCGTGACAATGCTGATTACTTCCAGTTGCGATCGTGTGTTTCCGCTTTGCACTATCAGTTTCGCAAAGATCCGATTGATCCCCATATACAAGTACGTGTCGAGTTCGTCTACGTGGTGACTGGGTGTGTTGATTCGTCCCTTTCCCCCGAAGGCTTCAAAATCGTCTATACTACTCACTGGAAATGAAGTACGATCTAATTTTCATGGCTTGGCAAGGTTTCGATTCGGAATTTACCGAATCATCATCAGGCCTCTAATCACACATACACGGTACAACGCTCAAAATAGCAGATTTGCGCAAATGCAGCTATATATATTTATTGTGTTGAAATGTATCTACAGTAGCAATGATATAACGATGACAGATAAGAATCAGAAGCTATGATTTAAAAACTTAAGAGTAATTTTAAACTTTTACATTCGCGAACATAGAAAGACTCCTTTTAAAAAAATTTACCTTAATCGAACATCGAACAGTAGGATAAGCTCATGCTGGACGATCTAACATGATAGACTTGAGTGCCCGATAATCTTCAAGACAAGAGTTAGATAGTGCTGCTACGAAAGCACACTAATTGCACGAAATTGTTAGTAAGCCAACAAATTCCAAAGGCAAATCTATAGCTTCATGCAATACAAAGAAGAAAACCGCCGAGTGGATAGCGGGTAATTTTGTGGATTGTGATGGAAAGATATAAAACGCCCCAACAATTTAATTATTTTTAAATTAAACAATCGGTTCGAGGCGCAGTCACCCCTCCAATCGGCAATCAGTAAGAAAGAACAAAGCGAATACGAACTTTATGTCCATTCTGACTTTGATATAACCACATGGGAATACATGTAGGTATGTTAGGTCTTGGCAACCAAAAAAAAACATTCAAATGCTTTATATTGAATGACAACATGCTTTCTTCGAAAATATGATAACTGACGTCGATCGAGCCAAGAGTTTAAAGATTTTGCTGTATTAGCCAATTTGTCGTGAATGCAAGTTTTATTTAGTTTCTGAAGAAAGCATGTGGAAATAACTTGAAATATTGAAGATATAAATTGTGATTGTGACGAGTTTGAACCAGGCAAAAGTTTGACTGCTAAACAGCGTTTATAACAAATTATATTTTCCTGCTCGCTAATATTTCGTCTTGCTTGGTGCCCCTCTACAGCGTTGATATTTACACAAATATTTATTTGTATGCACATACCGACGTGAGCATAATGACGTGATTTGATTACATATATTTTTGTTTAAACAAAACGTTGCATAAGATAGCAAATGGAATTCATGGTAAATTTAGCATATGCTTCTGATCCTATAAGGCCAAGCTACTATGCACATCGTAGCTAATTCGTAAATAATTTCAGATAAGGTAGTTCTGTTTAAGTGTCAAGTTTTGAAATTCAGCATTGATTGATTTACGCAATCTTATCTAAAATTATTGCATAACATACAGATATGTGTTTAATTCTTCATGGACCACAGGAGATTTTATGATGCTAGATCAGACTCCACAACATACTTGACGCTTGCTGTATATAAAGTGAAATTAACTTTTAAACCGAGAAGATATGGCTAGAGAAGAAGATGCACGCAGGTTACTGTAGTTCGTGAACCTAATTAGATATACGAAGTAGGCGTTTACGCGGATCTGAGTTTAAGATGGTGGTCACTTTGCACTTCTTTTATAAATTTCCTAAGCGACAACACAGAATAAAAGCGTAGCTTGTTCCTTTCACACCCGTAAAACGTTTTCATCGACGATTATTCCTATTTTCAAAAAAACGAAAATCGAAGGTCGTGTATTAATCATCGTGATGTAGGTTTGTCTCCAGTTATATCTAAGTTAATTGCTTCGATACTAGAAACGAAGAAGTCGGATTCCGATCAGGATGGGGTGACATATATAATATGACATGTATATCGCTGTCCCACAATAACCGTCTTTCTACACTTCAATGGTGCATCTTACTCAGTGTATCGAAATGTTCTATTCGATATTCTCTCAAAAAGTGATATGCTCACTAAATTTTCAAACACTAAACGCGCTTTCTACACAAACAATTCTGGTCGCATTAAAGCCTACAACGAATTAACACCAAACTTAACTAATAGCAGTGGTTACATACTGTTTGTTGCGAAGGACTAATATATATGCAAGTATGTATTAGGTTTTGCGAACCTAGTAACAAATTAGTTCAGTTGTGACCAGAAGGATAAACCAAAGGCAGCAGGAACGGAAAGTATAATCTCATGCACATTCGTTTCGTGCTTACTGGCGACTCATCAGTAGGAGCCGGTATTACGCCCTTTAACCACTATATATTCGGTAGAAGAATGTGTGTACCGTCCTATTATTCCACATTCTTCTACCGAATATATAGTGGTTAAAGGGCGTAATACCGGCTCCTACTGATGAGTCGCCAGTAAGCACGAAACGAATGTGCATGAGATTATACTTTCCGTTCATGCTGCCTTTCGTTTATTCTTCTAGTCACAACTGAATATTAGATTCACAAAACCTCTCGCTCACTAACTCTTGGTGTTCGTCAAGGCTTACTTTCCACATTTTTTGTAGACTTGCACTAAAATTTTCCGGGAAAATAATTAAGAATAAGCCCCAAATTTATGTAGACAAAATCGAAAAACCATCCTTCCGACAAAATTATGAAAATATACTAAAGTCTAATCTAACTGGTCCGGATGGCGAAAATCCTAATACACTGTCGTCCAAGATAAGTTCCACTATGCACAATGCAGGTACTACTGTCTGTGGCATTGCAGGCCCCCGTAGAAACAATCATTGGCTCTCGGTAACATCTATGGAGATACTCTAAATAGGGCGCCAAATTCAACCTGGCCCGACTCATAATAATACCCGTCGCAATACAAGACGCCAACATAAGCGCAGTCTAAAAGTGGATCCCGAAAACTTTTGGACCAAAAAGGCTGAAGAAATGGAAGTAGCTTTCGCCTCAGGTAATAGTCGCTGTTTGTTCCAACTTATTCGCGCAACAAGCCCGAGAAAATTAAAAGTTACTGAAACTAAAAATGATATTAACAACGATTTAATAACCGAAAAATAAGTTGTTTTGACAGGTGGGCTGAACACTTCAAAGATTAATTTTCTTGGCCACTCGCGTCAGTTCCAATTCTCGAAAGCATGTCTGCATCAACAGTGTGGAATGTTAGTCTCGAAGAAACATCCGAGTTAGAAGTGCGCGATTCAATCCTATCTCTTAAACGCCGAAAAGCATCAGGCCCCGATGATTTGCTTCCAGGACTGTATAAGGATGGTGGCGATATAATTTCAGGAGCGTTGACTAAACTTTCTCATACTATATGGAATGAGGAAACCGTACCACTTGATTGGAATGTGTCGACCATCATTCCCATCTTCATAAATAGCAATCGTAATTCGTGCGATAATCATCGTGGTATAATCTTGAATCCCGTCATATCTAGGTTATTTGCTTCGATTATCATACGTCGTCTTAGTGATTCACGTGAATCACATACAAGAGAAGAACAGGCCGGATTCCACGCAGGACGAGGTTGTATAGATAATATTTTTATGTTAAGGCAAGTTCTTGAACAGAGATATTTATATCACTGTCCCACAACAGCCATCTTTCTAGACTTCAAGGGTGCATTTGATTCGGTGGATCACAATGTTTTATTTCATATTTTGTCGAAAAGCGGTGCCACAATTTAAAAAAATATATTATACGAGCTCACTTCACAAATACTTCTGATCGCATTAAGGTCTACAACGAATTAACGAATAACATTACAACCAGCAATGCTGTTCGTAAAGGTTATCCACTACCCCATTTTTGTTTAAATTTGTAATCGATGCTATTATGAAAAACACTCTTCCATACATTCAGGATACTGGTGTTGAAGTTCTCCCGGGCGATAAACTAGTCGATCTTGACTATGCGGACGATATCGTACTATTATTCGACAATCGGAATGTTGCCCAGGCCACCTTGAAATTCGCACCCTCTAAATGTAAGACACTGGTACAGGATCACCCACCACTCACTCCAACGTTGCGACTGCAGAATGAAGATCTAGACATAGTCGACAGGTTTACATATTTTGGGAGCTCTACCAATAACGTAGGCAATATGTCCGACGAAGTGAGAATACGAATCGCGAAGGCTATACTAGCTTTCTCAAACCCTCGTCATTTATGGAGAAATGCGAATATTTTACTTTGCCTTAAAGGTCGTGTTTACAATGCATCTTTACGCGCAGTCTTACTATACGCTAGTGAAACTTGGCCTCTTATAGTTGATGATTTGAGACGCTTACAGGCATTCGATCATCGTTGTTTGAGAAGTATAGCACATGTTGGTTACCAACAACGAATAACTAACGTTGACATCCGTAGACGTATTTTTGGATCTGCCAATAAGTGCTCCTTCTCTCTCTCTCTCGTAAATATCACTAATAATTTTTCTAAAATATTATTTCTGCTTTCATTTTTATACTTTTTCTTCACTCCTTATGGTTATATGGCAGTGAAACATAAGTCATTTTTTACTTTTGTATGGCTGGACATGATGATGATGATGATATAGATGACGTTATGAATAATACCCTTCCATACGTTTAGAATGCAGACGCCAAAGTTCACCCCGGCAGTAGATTTGTCGAGCTTGACTTTGCAGATAACATTGTATTAGTATATGAAAACGAGATTCTGCTCAGGCCACCCTTTATAGATTAGCCGTCGCTCCGTCGTTCGGTTTGAAATTCGCACACTTCACATTTAGGATACTTTAACAGGATCACGCACTAATCACATCGACTCTGCGACTGCCAAGTTAAGATCTGAACGTAGTTGATATGTTTGCATATCTTGATAGCTCTATCAATAACTCAGGCAATATGACTGGCGAGGTGAGTATGGGAATCGCGAAAGCTAAAGCAACTTTCTCCAACTTTCACCATTTATAGAGAAATGCCAGTATCCTCTTTAGCCTTAAATGTCGTTTGTGCATGAATCTGTACGTGCAGTTTTATTATAGGCTCTTTAAAGTTGATGATGTTAGACGCTTATAGGCATTCAACCACTGTTATTTCGGAAGAATAGCACATGTTGGATAGCAACAATTTATAAACAACGCTGACATACCTAGTCATATTTTTGGATCGGCCAACAAGTGTTCCTCGTTAGACGAACACATAAGGCTGTATCAATTGTGTTGGTTAAGTTAAATTTTGCGTTTGCCTTCAGTTCGATTGCCCAATAAATCAACAGTCCCTCACCCAGCGCCAGACTGGCGTAAGAAACAAGGCAGATAGAATTTGACACAATAGAAACAATTAACGTCTACTACATTCAAATGTAGTAGTGTAGGATCTGCTCATCTGCCAAATGGGGTCCACGTGCGCATCAACGTTCTTGGTTTGAAATCCTGCGTGATATGACATCGAGTCGAGCTCAGGGGCGATCATTTTTCAGATTTATAGTAGAATCATTTTCGTTACTTTTTTTAGTTGGACAGAGTCAGCAGCGTGTTTTGGTTGCGTTTATGATGCGACACAGCGAAAACCATATTTTTGTTTAACGATAACTATGATGTATTAAGCTGTTCCGCAAATGTATGTCGCAATAATTCCGTTGAGTGCAAAAGCGATGAAGACTAGTAAAGTTACCTCATTACTATCAAAGTAAACTCACAACAACTTTTACTGGATCTTTCGGAACCAGGCATTCTGAATTCACCTGTCTGAGAGGCTACTAAATCCTTCATTGAATCATATTCTATTTCTTTCGATTTTTCAAATTCTAAAAATAAACAAGTTATTACCATAACTTGTATAGAGCACACAGAGCGACATTGACCTTTCAAATTTTTATGGATTTATTTCTTGCTAAAACTGAAGAATTTTCACGATATCGTTTGCTTCTTAATAAAAATTGAATGCTTAAAAGATTAAAAAGCACTGAAGGTACATAAGTGCTTGAGCTGGTTTCACATTTAGTCACATTGATTACTTGTCAATTATTTTTTTGTAATATCTTGGTGATTTCCAATTCGATACATCCCTTTCAATGGCCAAATATCGAGAAGGCCCAATCTGTTTTCCATCTAACTCTTCAGTGTTTGTCAGCAGTTGAATCGAAAAGTAATAATTATAAAAATCGAATTGGAAATATCTCTGGCTTTTTAGTGGTTTTTAGGAAACTATTCTGGGCACTCTTACCATGTGGACCTACCAAGCCGGGTGAACAGGTTTATAGATAACCTGTAAATGTAGACTACGGTTAGAAACTTTTTAAACCGCAATACTTTATCTGGCCACAAAGACAGCGATTGCCAATGATTCATTTTGTTGAGGGTAGTGATAAGGTTACTGTCATACATTATGGCTATCTTCGAGAGATCCGGTCTAGCAATGACAACGTTTTCGTTCTCATTACGTCGTAAAGACTTACTGATGCGGCGATTAAGGTATATTTTCTTCTAATTTTAGCAAGCTCATATAGTAATAAAACGCATTTTCCTAAAGCGAGTGCTGTTTATATCTACCCACCAACCTGCAGCTTCAGCTGGGAACGCTTAAGACAACTCTGGATAGAAATGTTCCCAAAGAAGCCGCACCTCTGTCTTAAGACCGCTTAGATTTGTGCCAACAAAAGAGGTTACATTTCCAGTCTCATTATCTCAATATGAGTAAATCTTCGTGAGTGAACTCCCACTTCCTTCCCATTATCACAATTCTGCACTACCTGAGAAATAAGGCCCGAGGAAATTTAATCTTCCTGCAAATGTTCTGTAGATCCTCGGCCAACATTGTCGTCCTAGCATGTCGTTATTCAGTCCTTCAATTCCGGTCCCACTTCCTTCCCATTATCACAGTTCTTCACTAGCTGAGAAACAAGGACCGAGGAAAGTTAATCTTCCTTCAAATGGGATGTGGATCCTCAGCCAACATTGTCGTCCTCGCAGGTCGTTTTTCAGTCCTCTACTTCCAGTCCCAGAAAATTTATTTATGTCTGACCCTGGCACCGACCTTCTCTTGAACGTAGGGCATAGATCTTTCAAATTTCGAATATCAACATGTCAATTTGGGTCATTAATTGGCCTAAAACGATTACGTAAAGTCACAAACAGATGTGATTATATCAAAAAGTCCACACAGATCTAAGTCGTCTTGCCATCTACTTGTGTTATCACAAAACTATCATCGCGTTCTCAAGTATCAAACAACTCTCCTAACCATACTTTTATCAGGACGCTTATTGCGCTATGTCTCTCTTCTTTCGCTGCGCCTACACAATTGTCAAATTCAGTCTAGCCAACTACACACCTTAATAAGCAATATCGTCCATGTACTTTTGCATATAGATGCTTACAAAGCCCAGCGGTCGGGATTGGTCTGTCAATCTCCAAAGTGAGATATACAACTATATTGTCATAAGAAAAAATTAATCACTACCTGCAATACTAGATGGCGAACCAGTTGCTCTTACCAGCTACAAATTCGATTCTGCGCCAAAGCCTTATAGTTAAAATTAGAATAAATGCTTTAATTATATTTTTATGAACTATTAATTTTGTATTCCACGAATTCATCAACTAAGAGTTCCAATATCTTCTAATCATTAGGCTGTTTGGGTGCTTGTGGAAACGGATGTTCCAGATATCCAGTTATTCTCTCTTATGCAGAGCCAGAATCTCCGGTCGAGAATGCGAAGTAGCTGCACATATGATATGAATTTGGCTTTATTTCTAAAGCGGAAGTTGAACGTCTGCTTAGATGATTTCGCATTTAAATGAAAGTTATTTTTTGCTGGTTATTTTGTATTAGACGTTGTACAACTCGTAGCAAATTGGTTAAAATATGACCAAAAGGATAAATCAAAGACAGCATGAACGGAGAGTATAACCTCATGCACATTGGTTTTCTGTTTAAGGTTTGGATAATACAAAATAAGGATTTCAAAATCTTTTCCAACACGAGCATAAATACATATCTATAGAGAGAGAGCGAAATATGGAAATATATATCAAATGCAAGCATAGGCAGGTGTAGATCTCAATCCCGGTGACGGAGTGAGAATTCCATCGATAAGCCAGGCGATTAGTAAATATTATGCTACAAACTTGGCCACCTTGAAAAATACAATGAGGGAAGTTCTTAGACAAATATCGTGTAAAAAATATTTAAATAATTTATGGAACATTTTCTGTTGAAACTCGTGTTAGCCAACGTTGTCTATTCGTGTTCAGTTTCAGTTTTATTCATCTTTATTTTGATTAGCGGTGACAATGTTACTGTTTTTCGATTGACTTCTGCTACAAACTGATTTAACATTCGACATTTGAACATAATTTGCATTAAAATTACGGCAATTTTTATTTGCTTTAGAAAAATATTAGCCAGGTAAAACAGGTATATTTACGTTGTTTTGTTTTAAAGTAAAAATACCCATCTCCGATTTAGTGCTGAGTAAATTACGATGTGAAAAATTCATCTAAAAATCCATTTATTATTTTTATTAGTCTTCAGCTTCGTATTATCATAGCGGCAAGTCTTATGGAAAAAGACATTGAGGGCCTAATTGACTAATTAAAATGAGTTAATCTAGTGTTCAACTGTTAAGTTTTGAATTTCAAAATTTACGGAGCATATCAAATGCATTATTTCTTATTAATAATCGATAATCAGTTAGAAAAAACTCTGATGATGAAGAGAATGTCATTCGAAAATGAAGCCTCTATAGTCATACCTTATTTTGAGCAGTATAAAATACATCACGTTACTTTTATTATTCCCAGCAATATATCTAATCAGTATAGGGGAACTCAATGTATTCTCAAAAGTTTAATTACATTTTAAATGATTATTATTGAACACAGGAAAAATAAATATTATTATAATAAATGCACGGTGCATGAATAAAAATGAAACACGTACCCATGCAAAAACAAAGTAAATTTAACTTGAATAAAAATATATTCCACATCAGTTAAACTATTTAATCATATTATACACAATTAACATCACAAAAAAGCAAAGCGACATTATTAGGTGGATATTATAATGTGCGTATTGATTATAATATTAGGTAAATAAAACAGAAAAACAATAATAATGAGAAGGTAAACGTCATAGAAAAAATTCTTTCACAATAGATTTTGGTTGATGTGAAAAACCTAAAGTTATGTTCTGTGTAATTGTAACACAGATAGATGCCACAAACGTTTGTTTAGAATAAGGCCTTAAATAAACTCTTATAAGTCAAACACAATGTGTGGAGGAAGATATTTCCTCCGTCAAAATTAAAGTGACATTTATTGATAAATTTAAACCACTATGGCTGATCGAAACGAATATTGTTTAAAAAATAAATTATTTGTGTATTTTCTAGAACATTCTTTGTTTAAATACTTGACAGTATTGAATTGTATGTAATTTAAGTTTTGGTAATCTGTTCTTGTCTGGCCCGACTTTTCTTAACAAGCTGCGTTTGTTTCTTTTCTCTATTTTCCGATTTACAAAATTCTTGATTTTCACAATATACACCTGCTATAATTTTGTCTCTATCAATCGTACATATTGGAGACGTTCTGGAACAGGTAATTTAATAGTTCTGTTTTTCGCGTATTGTTTCTTTCCAGGTTATTTGATCGGGTGTTTTGCTACGTAGGGAGTACACAGTCCGTTGGCTTACACTAAGTTATCAAATTAATATTTAAGTTCGATTAACATGGAAGCCAATCTTAAGTTTGAGGGCACAAACAAGTTAGCTCAAGATATAGCAGGCATGAACTTAATAGGTGTGAAAGAGAATGCTAGTTTATTAGACTCAAATGGATATATTAAGATTGAAAATGACTTGGCATCTATGGGGTTCTCGTTTACTTATAGGTATGAAGCCTCCATAATATATGGCGACCGCGCCAGTCCAAAAATAATCATTCTACCACCGTACCAATCCGAAAAACTCTTAAGTTGTGTCGGGGATGCTCAAATGATATACAAAGCTTGTCAGATTGTAAACCCTATAGAGATATTTGCTACAGCATGTATAGCATTGCTAGAGAATTTCAGAAGCACCTTGGAAAACGTTGGGAACAGAACTGTGGAAGAAGAACCGTATAATGCATTTGATTAACTAATGGCCGAAATTAAACAGAGATGTCAGCCTGGAAGGTCGACACAAACTTGCGTATTATTACACCTAGAAAAGATAGGGTATCAACTACCACCAGAGTTGTATGAACGCCTTTGTACGAAAGCTTCTGGGTTAAATATATCTAGAGATGTGTTAAATTTTATTTTTACAAATGAGCTTTCATCCAGGCTTAGAGCCTCATTTTAGGTAATGGAAACAATGAATGTTGATCGGCCAAGTTAACTCAGAGGGCTAGACGGAGTGTATAAACAGCAGGAACCGCAGGTACATGCAGTAACGGTAGATTTTTTCATGGTTTTGCCAGGTAGGGCAGATACCGAAACCACCCTGACGCTACAAGAAAATGTGCGTTACATATGTAGAGAAGTTGCTGGTATACATCGAAAAATGGATGATATGGCGAGAGCTATTTTGAAACTTCAGTGTCAGGATAGAAATACTAGACGTCGAGGGAATCACTTGCGTCAACGCTTCGATGGGCCGCGCGAATGATGTAGGTCACATTTTGAATATAAACGAAGTGCAAAGTGCCAAGGTGAGAATTGCATATACCCGCGTTTAGGTGGACCAAAATGGAATTGAATCACTAAACCAATAGAGAGGAATTTATCACCGAGAAAAGGATAAAACCCCCGCTAGTAGGAGCCGTAGGGAGGGGGTTCCTTTGCAAAGGCTCCCAGACATGCATCTAAAAGCATACTTAAGGCAAACGCAAAAGCTGCGACAAGATCAAATAGCGGAGATCTTGAAAACAATGCCGGATTATACATCAACAAATTCATTATTTAAGATGAATTAACTAGACTGGGATTTCTCATTGACACAGGTGCTGAAGTAAGCATAGTTAGGTGAGACGTGGTGGAAGCGGATTGTCCCACATTGGATTATCAACTATGGGCGGCAAATGGTAATCTGATTGGAGTCAGGAAGATGAAAGAATTGTCGGTGACCTTAGGCCGGAAATCTTCTGTTACATGGAACTTTCTTGTAGCCGATGTCAAGGACTATATCATTGGGATTGATTTCTTGACACATTTCAAAGTGACTCTAGATCCAAAAACTAGGACTATCGCTGAAGGTGTAGGGGTGTTAACACACACTGAGTCTAATACTTCGGCAGTTAGAGTAGTCCTTTTACCCCGTCTTAGGGTCGCACATTTCTTTGTCAACATCATCGAGAAACACCATGCAGTGTTCCAACCTTTCAGCGCCAATAGAACAGGACTGAAGAGAGGAGTAGAACACTAAATAGAATTGGTGGCTCCGTTGCCTTGTTCACCAAAGGCCCAACCATTGACACAACACAAGCAACAAGATGATGTGTCTGAATTGCGAAGGTTCTTAGGCTTAATCAGCTTTTACCGAAGATTCATTCCAGATCTAGCCGGAATTCTAGGATCGATAACACGCCATCTCACACGTGAAAAGTGTAAGAGCAAGAAGTCTTGGCCTATAAACTTGAGTCAGAAAGACCGAGAAAAATTCCAGAGGGCCATGAAAATGCTAAGTGACATAACCACACTAAAACTTGTAGATTGGGAGAAGCCATTCGAGCTAATCACAGATGCCTCAGATGTTGCAATAGGGGCAGTGATTTAGCAAGGAGATAACGATATAGTAAGACCGATTGCGTTTTATAGCGGAAAGCTTAATGATCGAGAAAAACGGTATGATACTTTTGGTAAAGAGCTTCTTGCTGTATATGTCGCAGTGCTACATTTTGAGTATTATTTAGACGAGCATCAGTTAAAATTATTGACAGATCACAAGCCATTGATCAGCATACTTGATAAAAAGGCGAGGCTTAATTACTCTCGCAGAGTGAATTCTCAAATTACCCGTTAGCAGAGTTCGATTTCATCGTGTCTCATATTGCTGGTTAAGAGAATGCGGTAGCCGATGCACTTGGCAGACCGAATGAAGCAGATATCGAGCTGCTACATCTAGGTCCAATAGAGAATCAAGATGATTCACCAAATAATTTTGTAAATCCAATCGAGGCAGTGCAAGGATTGGATCCCTTTACGTTAGTTTTGTCCAAGAGATAAGGATATGTTCGTAGGTTCCTGATTGGCAAGTGGTTGTTATGTGAAACGTCCAGAAATCAGCCACGACCATATGTGCCGTTGAAGTTACGTACCAAAATTATTCAACAATTTACCCGATATGGAACATCCATCCATTAAAACCACCATTCGATTAGTTAACGACAAATACGTATGGCCGCACATGTCTAAAGACATAGGAGTATGGGTAAGAGCCTGTGCCAAGTGTCAAACGTGTAAAGTGTGGAGACACACCAGAACCGAGGTACAGAATATTGGGATACCAACTGGACGGTTCAGACATGTACACATAGACATTGTCGAAATATCTGAAATCAACGGTTAAAAATATTTGCTAACAATGGTAGATCATTTTAGTCGCCAATTCGAAATAGCGATTTTGAAAGATATGCAGTGCAAGAAGTCTTGTTCGCGTTCCCACATAATTGTATATCGCGTTATGGTATTCGCGGTAGTCAATTTATGTCACAGCTTTCGTAAGATTTCTCAATATCTTGGAAACAACTGTATTGCATACTAGCGCATAGAATCCACGAGCGAATTGGATGGTAGAAAGGCTGCATCGTGAACTGAAAGCTCTGTTCAGGTTTACTAGTGGAACAAGCTGGATACTCGATATTCCTATAGTATGACTTGCCATGCGCAACATATATAGAGCACAATTAGGAACTTCAATTGCAGAATTAGTATATGGTGAACCATTAAGTTTATCTGGAGATCTTCTAATAGAAACTCCAAGTAGTCTTGATGGGGCTTATATCTATGTAGATTTGTTTGTAGGAGCACTTAGAGATAAGATGTATTGCTTGGCTCCGACCAAGATTAGAAAAGTAAAAACCAAGTGCTACGTGTCCCTTGATCTAAGAACGGCTTTGCATGCTTATGTAACTAATGCCTGACACTATTTAACAAAGGACCATATAATGTCAAGAGAATGACTGACAAAAATGTAGTCATAGAGGTAAATGACATTGAGGATTGTGTTACTTTGGATCGTTGCATTCCCCAGTTTATCTGGATTGAGGATAGGACTGAATTACCAGATAAGTTGAATGACCATCGTTCCATGGACGAATCTGATGTGTGCAATCCAATCACGCAGGAACATAATACAATGCAGAAACTTTCACAAGACGCGTTGTTGAACACATCGACATCATGTTCCACCGAGTTTCAAAACCATAACGTTCTGTCAACATCAGGCAAATAAGCAGTGAGAGTGACAACTGTACAGGGCGCGATGTCGACGTCAGGGGCGCCATTATGCACTACTCGTTCATGAAGAGTACAACGTCAGCCGAAGAACTATGATTACATTTATAATTAGTCGGCTTATTTTGAGAAGGTGGTGTATGTAGAGAAAGAGGTTTCCTCCGACAAAATTAAAGTGACATTTATTGATAAATTTAGACCACATTGGCTGATTGAAACGAATATTATTTAAAGGAAATTATTCGTTTATTTTCTAGAACATTCTTTGTTTAAATGTTTGACAGTATATATATTTTTGAATTGTGCGTAATTTCAGCTTTGGTAATCTGTACTTGACTGGTCTGACTTTCCTCAGCAAGCTGCATTTGAGATCTTTCTCCAATGTACGTTTATTATTACTCAATTTTCAAAAAATACACCTGCTATCATTTTGTCTTCTGAATCGTACATATTGGAGACATTCTGGAACAGGTAATTTAATAATTCTTTTTTTGACGTCTTATTTATTTCTAGGTTATTTGATCGGGTGTTTTGTTACGTAAGAAGTGCACAGTCCGTTGCCTAACCCTAAGTTATCAAATTAGTATTTAAGTACGATCAGCATGGAAGTTAATCCTAAGTATGAAGACACAAGCAAATTAGCTAAAGATATAACAGGCATGCATTTAATAGATGTGAACGAGAATTCGAGTTTATAATATTCAAACTGGTATATTAAGACTGAAAACGACTTGGCATCTAAGGGGTTCTCTATTAGTAATAGGTAGGGAGCCTCCAGAAATGGATTGACCACGGATCTCTCATAAGAGAATAAATTAGAATAGAATAGAATAGAATAAAATAGAACCACACATGGTCCATTGAATAGATAACAATATTGGAAAATGCAAAATATAAAAAAAAGATATCATATCCCATAAATATGAGAAATTAGTCCTATATAGATAAGTAGTTCTTCCTAGTTATAATGTACAATATATCAACAGCTGAAGATTCGGCTTTAATAATTATTATGATATAAGAAAAAGAATAGTCTTATTAATTAATCGCATTTTTACAATAATCGATTATATAAATAGTCATAATTTCATCATCAAAATGGGATAAATTAAGGATCAATTCGAGTGTAGCATTATGGAAAAAAAAATGATAATCATGACTAGCAATTGATTATATGTATTGTTGACTAACATGATGATATACTGCATAACAATTCAATTTTAATAATACAGAACTTGAAAATAAAAATCTAAAGAAGGTATGCAGCTAATCAATATATCCTTGTCATTTATTCAACCATGAAAAAGTATTATCATAATCAAAATTAAAAAAAGATCAGCAGGGTTGTAGATTTTTTCTAGTTCAGTACATAAAAAATTTAAAAGTCATATTAGATGGAGGCGTTTCTCTAAGACCCTTTGGCAATTGATTGTAAATGTTGTAAATTTTCGAAAAAGAGAATATTGTCCCCGCAACATTTCCCACCAAAGGAGGAGAGATCGCCAAATGTCCAGATCTAGTTCCAACTTAATGAATTTTTCTTATTGGATTCATATAGACACCAGTCCACCGATTCAAATGGAAAACCTTTATGCAATAGCACATCCTCCGAAACTATAAAGTTTGCAATTATACAAACTGTAATCTACTGGCGTATATAGTCCAGGAGACAGGGTTAGTTTTTTCACAACTTTTCTTTGCACAGCTTCTATCTTGTTGGATAAGCTCTTTTTTAATAGATTCCAAGTAGCGTAGTAAGATATAAAAATAGAAGACAAAATATCAACTACAAATAATACATCTGGAAAAGAATTATTGAATATATTAGCCAATGAGTTTTCGGCAAGAATTGGAAAACATGATCAGATAATATTATTTAATCTTAATGAAAAAGTCGATGTGAATGATGTAGAGAAATTAAATGATTTAATCAGGAACACGACAGAGGCTGATATAACGAAATGTTACAGGGTGGGCAAGCGATCTGAACAACCAAGGCCGGTTGTGGTGAAATTGTCAAAAAGGCCGACGAACATGCAAATAGAAGATATTTATAAGAAGAAAGGGAAGTATCCAGATTTTCACAACATTTTCATTGGCCGAGACAAGACGTTTCTCCAAAGGAAACTGTCAACAACAAAAAAGTTGAAGAATAATCAAGATCAAGGATCATCTAATCAGGAACATGCTACCACAAAGAAAGTGTCAATAGACAATAAAATGTTTTTAAAAATCGTGCATCACTAATGAATATCGCGGACAGCGGACAGCGGACAGAAGAGAACTATAATTACAATACCCAACAAAAGAATTATAAAGAAACCAAAAAGTTAAATCAGTAAATATCGAAAATAGTAAAGATAAGTCGTATTGTATATATACATTATTTTATGCCAACTGTAGAAGTGTGAAGAAAAAAAATTTTATTCTGTGTAATCTTGTAATAAGTAACAATTTTGATTTTATAATTTTATCTGCAATTTGGATCAACAAGGACATTGAAAATCACGAATTTGACGTTCCTCATTATTCTCTATTTATAAAAGACAGATTGCTGGATAAAAGAGGTGGAGGAATATTTATTTATAGTAAATCTATATTAAATGCGAATATGTTACATATTTAGTGAATATAATACTAGAATAGAATAGAATAGAATATCTTAATTTGGATTCAAACCACACATGTTCCATCAAATAATAAAATTAGAAAATGTACAATATAAAAAGATATCACATCACATATATATGTGCAATTAGTTGTACTGTACAATTTATCAGCATCAGCAAGATCAGCTGTAAACAGTGATAGATTCTTCATCAAATTTTTAAAAAAAATTTAAGTTTTAATTCGAGTATAACATTTGTAAAAAAAAGGGAACCATGACTAATAATTGATTGTGTGCATTGTTGATTAACAAGATGATATAATGCATAACATTTCAGTTTTAATAATACAAAATTTGAAGATAGAATCTCGAGAAATTATGTTGCTGAAAAACAATTAATCCTGTCTTTTATTTAACCATGAGAAAGTATTATCATAATCAAAATTAAAAATATCAGCAGGATTAAACACTTTTTCTAGTTCGGTAGATAAAAATTTAAAAGACATTTTAGTTGGAGGCGTTTCTCTAAGCCCCTTTGGCAATTGATTGTAAATTTTGTAAATTTTTGAAAAAGAGAATAGCTTGCTCGCAACATTCCCCACCAATGGTGGAGATATTGCAAAATGACCAGATCTAGTTCCAATTTCATGACTCTTTCTTATGGGATTCATATAGGCACCAGACCACTGGTTCAAATGGAAAGCTTTTATGCAATAGCACATTCTCCGAAACCATAAAGGATGCAGTGATACAAACTGTAATCTAGTGGCGTATATAGTGCAGGAGATAGGACTAATTTGTTTCACAACTTTTCTTTGTACAGCTTCTATCTTATTAGACAAACCCTTTGTTAAAGGATTCCAAGTAGCGGCAGCATATTCTAGTATCGGTCTAATCCATATTATAAACATTTTAAATTTTATTTCATGCGATATAATATTTCTATTTATTAATGCCCATCTGTTCTTGGCACTGCCTACTATCCTTTCAATATGTCTCTCAGCAGAAGCCGTACAATGAATAGTTATGCCTAAATCCTTAATTTCTTGCATAAGTTTAATTCTTTTGAAATGCGAGCTTTAATAAAATTCATTGTACCCTTTTTATGTGCAAAAACAAAAAGAAATTTTATCAGATATAAGAAAATTTTCTTTCGCATGGTCTTCTCAAATATCTACTCATGAACATATCTTTATATATAAATTGGAAAGCAAAACAAGATAGAAATACGTGAACAAAGCGAGTGTGAAAAATAGAAACCAATCAAATTGCGTGCGTCACATCCAGTTCAAACTCAATGCTTGTACGTGCTTCTTCTGCTTACATAAATCCGGCTGCAATTTGTTTATCCATAAGGCTTCGTATGTGGCTAGCTCCCTTTTGTTTCTGCATTTAGTAATTACTTTGAATGCTACGTCTGGAGAACATACGTGCGTTGTTTCGATGATGTGTTGCGCAATAGCAGACGTGTATTCACCATTTGATTTAAAACAGGCGTTCAAGTTGAAATGTTCTCTCATTCGAGTAATTAACCGTCTGGTCGATCGGCCTACGTAAGTTGATCGACAACTTGCGCATGTATATTGGTAAATAATATTTGATATCGACATTAACGGCTGTTTCTCTTTGATTGCTGGTAAAGGCAAGTGTGTTAACCTAAATAACACTCGTAGTTTGGCTGCATTAAATGTGCGTGTCAATGCTGCTTCAACTTTCTTTTGTGCCATTCGGGAAACTGCATCCCCCTTAAATGGGATGTTTAGGTAGACGGTTTTCTTTTCTGGCCCATAGTACGTCTGTTTCTGGTTAACTCCCCTTTTAATAATTGATTCAATTAATTGTCTGGGATAGCCATTAGACATTAAATCGTTAATTGCTTTATTAAACCAACATGGTCTGCACAGTATTTGCATTACAGCAGTTTTGTGCCATTTCAATATAAATTATCAACAGTTCGTGGTTGCTTTTCAAGAATTGACAGGTTGGTTAGTCAAGATTCTAAAGAAAATGAATATAATAAAGCAATTAACGATTTAATGTCTAATGGCTATCCCAGACAATTAATTGAATCAATTATTAAAAGGGGAGTTAACCAGAAACAGACGTACTATGGGCCAGAAAAGAAAACCGTCTACCTAAACATCCCATTTAAGGAGGATGCAGTTTCCCGAATGGCACAAAAGAAAGTTGAAGCAGCATTGACACGCACATTTAATGCAGCCAAACTACGAGTGTTATTTAGGGTAACACACTTGCCTTTACCAGCAATCAAAGAGAAACAGCCGTTAATGTCGATATCAAATATTATTTACCAATATACATGCACAAGTTGTCGATCAACTTACGTAGGCCGATCGACCAGACGGTTAATTACTCGAATGAGAGAACATTGCAACTTGAACGCCTGTTTTAAATCAAATGGTGAATACACGTCTGCTATTGCGCAACACATCATCGAAACAACGCACGTATGTTCTCCAGACGTAGCATTCAAAGTAATTACTAAATGCAGAAACAAAAGGGAGCTAGCCACATACGAAGCCTTATGGATAAACAAATTGCAGCCGGATTTATGTAAGCAGAAGAAGCACGTACAAGCATTGAGTTTGAACTGGATGTGACGCACACAATTTCATTGGTTTCTATTTTTCACACTCGTTTTGTTCGACGTATTTCTATCTTGTTTTGCTTTCCAATTTATATATAAAGATATGTTCATGAGTAGATATTTGATAAGTTTAATCTCAAGACATCATTCAATCTCAGCATCATGAAAATAAACATAATTAAAATCTGTTCTGTTACCTATTTTTAAAGCTCTCGTCTTTTTACTGTTTATTCTCAGTCCTAGTGTTAACAAATATCAATTTAAATCATACAAATCTGGTTTCACATTATTTTTGGAGATTTCGACATTATTTGGATCAATTGGAAGGATAATTTTCAAATCATCAACAAATTTGCAAACTCGACCGTTAGGGATTTTAGTTTCCAAATGTGCAAATAAAATTTTAAATAAAATTGGCCCCAAACTTGATCCCTGTGGAACTCCACTTGTTACCCTTTTCGATTTAGATATCAAATCGTTTACTTGAATACTCATTCTTCGATTATATAAATAGTATCTAAGTAATCTAAAAATATTCGGATCAATATTCAATAAATTAATCGCATTCAAAATAGCATCAAAAGATATAGAGTCAAAAGCTTTGAGATATCTATGAATACAATTAATGCATCTGACTTTTTCTCATCTAATGTAATTACATGTTTCCACATAGAGAGCATATTAGTAATTGTCGACCTGTCTTTCGCAAAGCCATGTTGGCATATATCGAAATCAGCCAGCAGCATACGTTCCTAAATGATCAAGTATCAATCGTTCTATTATCTTCAAAACACGAAGGGATAATAGAGATTAATCTGTAATCACTGGCACACGTTGGCTTACTCACTTTAGGCAAAGGTTTAGCTTGTAGAGGTTAAATTAATTATCGGACAGAAATTAACCTCTCATATAAAAATAAATCAATTTTTATTTTTGGACATTTGATGTTATCGCTGGTTTCGTAAAACTATATTGTAACTTTTGTAAATTATTGTAATATTTTTTGAAAGTTCTTTTGTTCATATTGTCGAAGTTTTGGACTTGTCTTGTGGAAGGAAATGAGAGAGTTTTGATCTGAGTTTCTGAATTGCATAAGCGGGACACTGCGTGGTTCCATCTCCGACTCTTTGTGAATAAAACCAATTCAATATCCGTGGACAGTAGCGTATCCGGGTAAGCTTACTCAATTAATATAATATATAAATTACAAGTAATTTAATAATATCATGTCTGGTTTATTAAATACTGAGGATACAGAGCAGTTGGCTAGCGGACTTAAGGATTGTAGCTTAAGGGATAGTTCAGAGGAACTTAAGTGTTCCAAGATAGATGATCATTCCGCATATATGGATTTTCCGAGCCTGGCATCCAAGAGACCCCCTTATGGTAGTGACCTAAGGGCCTCTACAAAAAATGGCGACCGCGCCAGGATCCTTTATGCGGAAAGATATGATGTAGATGATCGTTTTTTCCGCAATTCTATGGATAGCAATGTTAAGCTCACCATATACAGATCGGACAAACATTCTGAATAGGTCGAAGAAGCAAAATTTTATTTTATTCTAAAACGGATGACCGACCCTATAGAAAGGTTTGCCTCGGCCTGGTGGTGCTTACCTGAGCCATTAAAAAAGAATCTGTTTAAACTCAGGAAATTTGTTACTGAGAACGAACCAGAAAATGCAATTGAGCTTCTAGTAGAAGAACTCCATGGACGATATCAACCCGAGAGGATTGAACGGATGACTGACTTATTACGTCAGAAAAAGTTGGGAAATCTACTTCCATCTGAATTTTATGACAGACTTATTTCAAAATCCATCGGGCTTGATTTATCTGAGGAAGTTATAAATAGTATATTTGTAGCAGAATTGCCTGCTAGACTAGGAGCCACCTTGGATATATATGATACATTGGAATTAGAGTGGCCCAAGAAGCTCAAAGGGTTGGACAAAGTGTATCGTCAGGTGGAAACTAAGGTGTATGCAGTAACCGCAGATTCACGCCTGGAGCAGCAACTCAGACATCTCTCAGAGAGACTCCTGACCATAGAAAATGAATTAAGTACCCTCCGCAGGGATGTGGGTTGGATAAAAAGCAATAAGGAAAGTTCCAACAGAAGTAGGGTAAATTCTCGGAGTCAACGTTCAAATTCCAAGCATTGGAGAGGCGAATCACGTGAGGGTGTACAAGGACCACGCGAGTGGTGCATATCGCATCGCAAATACGCCGAGTTTGGAAAATGTCAGGAGGGAGGATGCACGTTTCCAAAGTTGGGTGGTCCCCGATGGAAAGGAAGTAGTCTTCCTGTAGCCTGGTCGAAGCTGCCGGAAAACTAATGAAGCCCCCGCTAATAGGAGCCGTAGGGGTGGGGGGTTGCGCATGCAAGGCTCCAAGGTATGCATATTCGTGGCATACTAAAATCATCGAAGTTAGGTTCGGAAGCGTCGATGGAAGAGACGCGCAGTAATACAGTCCGTAAATCTGTTAGATTTCGGCTGGCAGGTAATCTTAAAGAGGTTGCTGGTTATAGCAGCAATAAGTTCGTTATAACTGATGAACTTAGTAGCTTAAAATTCTTAATAGACACGGGTGCAGAGGTGAGCATAGTTCGATCTGATGTGGTGGAAATTGATAGCCCAACATTCGATTACCAACTATGGGCTGCTAATCGAAGTCCAATTGAGGTTAAGGGAGTTAAAGAATTGTCAGTGACATTGGGGCAGAAATCTCCATTTACGTGGAATTTCCTGGTCGTTGATATAAAGGATAACATCATTGGGATGGACTTTTTGATCCATTTTAATCTCGCTTTAGATCCCAAATCTAGAACCATTGGACAAAGCACTGGGATAGTGACTTATGCTGAGACTGGGACCTCAGTAGTTAGGTCAGTGAGACTACCCAGACACGTCGTCGCCGATGACTTGGCGGATGTCATCGAGAAACACCTGGCCGTGTTTCTGCCATTCAATGCTAAACGCAAGGGTTTAAAGACAGGCATAGAACACCAAATCGAGTTGGTGGAGTCACTACCTTGTTCGCCGAAGTCTCAACCGTTAGCATAACACAAGCAGCAGGTTGCTATTGAAGAATTTAAGCAGTTGAGAGAAGAAGGAATTTGTAGGCGTTCAAATTCCAACTTTGCATCTCCAATAGTGGTTGTTCCCAAACCTGAACCAGGTCAATGTAGGGTTTGTGGTAACTATCGTCTATTGAATTCGGTAACGAAAGGCGATTCGTATCCTCTACCGAACCAGAGTACTTTGCTCAGGGATATAATGGGGTATGAGGTATATACAACGTTAGATCTGCAGAAGGCGTACTATCAAGTACCTATGGAGGCAGAATCTATACCGCTTACAGCAGTGCGATTCCCTGGAGGAGGATCGCATGAATTCTTATGTATGCCTTTTGGGTTGAAGAATGCAAGTCAGACATTCCAGCGTCTGACAGAGGAAGTTCTTCAAGACTGTTCATTTGCTAGAGTGTATATAGATGACATCATTATATATAGTCAATCTAGGGAGGAACACCAGGAGCATTTGGACATCGTTTTGTCTAAGCTGGAACATTATGGATTGGTAGTGAAACCAGAAAAGTGTAGGATTGGTTGCTCTACCGTAAAATATCTTGGACACACCATTTCCAAGGATGGAATCAAGCCCTTGGAAGACAAGGTACAAGCAATCAAGGATGTGCCAGAACCTAGAACTGTACGCCAGTTGCGTAGATTTTTGGGCATGATTAGCTACTATCGTCGGTTCATACCAGGTTTAGCTGGAATTTTGGGGTCACTAACTCGACATTTAGTTCGTGAACGGAGCACGATCAAGAAGTCCTGGCCTATTAATTTTAGCCAAGACGACAAGGAAAAATTCCAGAGGGCCAAAGATCTGTTAAGCCAAATAACCACATTAGCACCTGTGGATTGGACTAAGCCGTTGGAGCTGGTCACAGATGCTTCTGATGTAGCCATAGGAGCAGTGTTACATCAACGGGAAAATGGTATAGTCAAGCCGATTGGATTCTATAGTCGCAAACTCCAAGATCGCGAGAAGCGATATGATACGCTTGGAAAGGAGTTACTAGCAGTTTATTCTGCAGTGTTGCATTTTGAGCACTACCTAGATGGACATCAGTTTATGATATTAACTGATCATAAACCGTTGTTGAGTATCCTTGGGAAAGCAAATAGGCTAAATTATTGTCGGCGGGTGAATTCACAAATAACCCGACTCGCAGAATTTGATTTTACCATTAGTCATACCTCAGGAAAAGATAATGTGGTGGCAGACACTCTCAGTAGACCAGACGTATCAAATGAAGATATGATTCGTTCAGAGTCACTCGTATGCTCTATTGTATCTTCTAATGATTTTGTCCAGCAATTGATGGAAACACAAGGTATTGATCCTTTAGTAGCTGTGTTGGAAAAGAATCCTGCATATACACGCAGGAAGATTGGAGATAAGTGGTTATTATGTGAAATCTCCAGGAGCCAACCTAGACCTTATGTACCGTTAGAATTAAGGTATAAGGTAATTCAGCAGCTACATGAATTCGGTCATCCTTCCATTAAGGCAACTATCAGGATGGTCACTGATAGATATGTATGGCCAAAGATGTCGAAAGACATAAGAGCCTGGTAAGGACATGTGCCCGGTGTCAAACTTGTAAAGTTTGGCGTCATACCAAAACTGAAATTAAAACGATTGGTATACCAGCGGTTCGATTCATGCATGTTCATATTGATATAGTAGAAATGCCTGAGATTTCCGGCCAAAAGTATTTACTCACGATGGTCGATCGGTTCAGTCGTCAGTTTGAGGTAGCAATCCTGAAGGACATGACAGCTCAAGAGGTCTTACTTATGTTCTTGCATAATTGGGTGTCGCGATATGGTGTACCGGTAAGGGTAACTACTGATCGTGGTAGTCAGTTTATGTCTGAACTGTTTATCAGATCATTGAATACAATGGGGATAGAAGTAAGACACACATGTGCTTATAATCCCAGAGCCAATGGGATGGTTGAGAGACTGCACAGGGAGCGGAAGGCTGCATTACGCTGCACCGGTGGATCCAGTTGGATACATGATTTTCCCATAGTTTTGTTGGCAATGCAAAACAGATACAGAGTTCAGTTAGGAACATCCATAGCAGAACTTGTTTATTGAGAGCCACTGAGGCTACCTGGAAATATTCTAATAGAAGCTCCAAGTTGTCTTGATTGGGCCTCTAGTTCAGTAGATTGGTTTGTTGGAGCATTGAGAGATAAAATGAGTCGTTTAGCTCCAATCAAACTAGAAAGCCAAAGTCTACAGGCTATGTATCTTCAGATTTAAAGCGGGCATCGCATGTATACATAACTAACGAAAACAGACAGAATTGTCTGACTCCATTCTATAAGGGGCCATATAAAGTCAATCATATGACTGAGAAAAATGCATTTATAGAATGGCACTATAGAATGTGTAACACTGGATCGCTGTATTCCACAGTTTATTTGGACGGAGGAGGAGACTGAGGAACAGTATTCACCGAAGTACCTAGAAGTTGAGGCGAGATGTGACTCAGAAATTGGTGAGAAAAGTGAAGTGTCGAATAAATATGGTAAAGAAGTAAAGATTAAAACCAAGACAACTGAGAATCAAGAACAATGCGATATGAATATGAAATCTGGTGAAGTACCAGCACAACTTGTTGAAACTCGGTCTGGAAGAGTCATCAAGAAACCGAAGACTGAAGACTACATCATGTATGGTTAATCATCTTAAACATGAGGGAGTATGTAGAGGTTAAATTAATTATTGGACAGAAATTAACCTCTCATATAAAAATAAATCAATTTTTATTTTTGGACATTTGATGTTATCGCTGGTTTCGTAAAACAATATTGTAATTTTTGAAAAATATTGTAAAATTTTTTGAAAGTTCTTTTGTTCATATTGTCGAAGTTTTGGGTTTGTCTTGTGGAAGGAAATGAGAGAGTTTTGATCTGAGTTTCTGAATTGCATAAGCGGGACACTGCGTGGTTCCATCTCCGATCCTTTGTCAATAAAACTTTGTAATCTTCTCGTCATTTTGTTGTTTTTAATTATCAGCGAAAAGAAACAAATTTGCTTTGGGTATTTTAAGTTAATATTTGTTTTAAGGTCTCAATCATTCCAGTTCAGTAATTGTGGACATCAGCGTATCCGGGTAAGCTTACTTAATTAATATAATATATAAATTACAAGTAATTTAATAATATCATGTCTGGTTTATTAAATACTGAGGATACTGGGTAGTTGGCTAGCGGACTTAAGGATTGTAGCTTAAGAGATAGTTCAGAGGAACTTAAGTGTTCCAAGATAGATGATCATTCCACATATATGGATTTTCCGGGCCTGGCATCCAAGAGACCCCCTTATGGTAGTGACCTAAGGGCCTCTACAAGCTACTATTGTTAGTATATCGATTGGTAATATCCCATTCTTCAAAATTCTATTTATAAAATTGCAGAGCGCATTCATAAAATTTAAAGGTAATTGAAGTAGGTTATCAATCGATATACCAAGGTGATCTTTTTGTTTTTTTGATTTTATTTTTAACATTAATTCTATCAATGCATCACTGTCAATAACAAGTCCTAGATCCTGGTTTCCCGAAGGATCCGGTAGATCAATGAAATTGTTTTGGTTCTGTGGATTACATAACAAGTTGCCAAATACTTCATCCAATTCACAGAGAAATTCATAATCAGTTTTACCCACAGGTAATATAAGGTTTAATTTTTCCTTATATTTACCGTAGTCTGTGAGGAGTTTGTATCCTAGTCTAGGATTACTCTTCAGTTTGGCCAAAATAATTCTCTCTGATCTTTGACGGATTATCCCCAGTGATGAATTAATTTCTTTATCGATCAAATCTAACCTCATTTTTTAATACTATTGATAAGACTACATTTCATTATATTATCTCGTTTGATTCTTAGCTTACATAACTTCCTATTAATTTGCTTTGGTATAACATCCGTAAATGTAGATGCCCTAAATATATCAGATAATAACAATGAAACAGAAGAAACAAATTCGTCATTGTTCATGATAAAAAAAACATTCATAATCAATTGATAAGCTTAATTCTCTAAAAAGATTCCAGTTGATTCTGGAACATTGCACGTGTGCATTTTCAAAATTAGGTTTCTGTGTTTTGCTACTCAAAAGGTTCCATTGTAAAATAATTTGTTTATGATCCAATTCTTTGAAGTAATTTACTACATCATAACTGTGCGAGTTCAACGCTTCAACTTCTAAATATACATGATCTAAGCATTCCGAACCTCTAGTTGGTTCCTTTATAATCTGCTTCAGATCATAATTAGAAAAAAGATTGATTATTTCACAGTTATGCACCTTATTAAAATCTCCTACCACAAAAATATAACCATGGCAGTCCAAAATAGATTGTAAGGAATTGGTAAACATTTGATCATCATGTAAATTAGCATACGGCGGTCTGTAAACCGCGGTTAAAATCAGGTTATCAATTTGTATAGTTAAAAAATCAATGACAGTATTATATTCGCTAGTATATAACACTGTTGCATTTAATATCGATTTGCTATAAATAAGTACTCCTCCACCTCTTTTATCCAGTGATCTGTCTTTTCTAAATAGAGAATAATGAGGAATGTCAAATTCATAGTTTTCAATGTTCTTGTTCAGCCAGGTTTCAGATAAAATTATAAAGTCAAAATTGTTACTTATTATTTGTAACTATACAAATCGATTATCTGATCTTAACCGCATTTTACAGACCACTGTATGCTAGTTTATGTGATGATCAAATATTTACCAATTCTTTTAAACTTATTTTGGACTGCCAAGGTTATAATGTTGTGGTAGGTGATTTTAATAAGTTGCATGACTGTGAAATAACCAATCTTTTTTCTAATCATGATCTCAAGTAGATTAAAAAGGAATAAAATAGAGGTTCGGAATGCTTAGATCATGTATATTTAGAAGATGAAGCGGTGAACTCATGCAATTATGTTGTTTGCTTCGACTTAGCCATCTCACATCACCCATCTGGAAAAGGTCGGGAACTAATAATAAGCACGGATCTCAATATCAGCTACCAGGCATATGTAGGAAATATATAGCTTCACTAAATAGACAGCTACGCCGCAAAATCTCCTGCAGTATAGTGTTGAAAAGGCAATTCATTCATCATGTACTATTTCAAATTTCCCGTGGACAGAACTTAAACCTGGGCAGATCCGCATCTCGAATCTTGTGCTCTAACTACTGAGCAACCCTGCCGCACAATATACACGATTTTCAGTTACATACTAACTAATGCTTGGTAATTAGCCTTTATTTTAGATGGAGCTTTAGACACAAATGCCCAAATAACGATACCAAATCTGTCACAATAGAATAGACACAACGCTACACGGGGAAGTGTGATTAAATAGAACATTTATACAATTAAATGAACATTGGTAGTGCGGGAGATGATAATTGTTTTAAAAAAGATTCGAGCCCTGTCCGTGGAAATATCTAGAAAGAACGTGAAGAATACTCAGAGACGATCTAGTGGATGAATTGCTTTTTCTGCAGTATGAAATACTTAGTTCTTACTGACAGACGTCTTTACATAGTGAATCAGTTGTTTATATCAAGATTACAATCTTGATTAGTGTTATTTCCACATATACTGTTTGGGACTTTTATGCGGATTCCGTCAGAATTTATTATTAATGTATCATCCAGCCAAAAATTAATTATATCTAATTCTGCGGTTAAGTTTTTGATTTGTGCAGTTAATCGTCTAATTAACGTTTACTACTCCTCAGAAGCTATTTGTCATTTGCACACACATGCTTTATTTTTAATCAATTATATATAGGATTTTACTCGTATAACGATAATCGATTTAGTAAAACAAATTTACAAATATTTATTATTTTATGTTCACTTCTGCGGCTCAAAGTCTGCTTCCATCATTTCGCTGTTTTTCAGAGGCTATGATAAGTGGTGAAACCCGCAAAGCGAAAATTGTACTGAATGCTTCGGCTGCCGCATTCCTGATACTGGCTCTATGATGAATTGAAACATCATATTCTTCCAGCTCTTCAATGGCTCGGTGTACTCGTTTCTTCTCAAAACCTAGTGATCTCCAATGTACTATTCATTTGTGGTCGGTAAAGACGTATATATGTAAACCTATGTAAAAATACCTTAACTTCCGTAGTGTCCATTGTAGGGCAATTAATTCCATTTCTGTGACGGTAGAGTTTTGTTTTGCCTTATTGAGTGTGCGACTTTTATATTACGCAGGATGTCTGTCAGCTTGTAACCACGCTTCTATCCCAATATCCGATGCGTCTGTAACAATTGACATATTATCTACCGGGAAAGCCAAAATAGTTGCTTCTATTAATTTCTACTTGCAAAGGATAAACGCTTCTTGAGCTTGATTAGTCCAAAAAAACGGTATATTAGCACTAGTTAACTTAGACTATTTTAGTTGCGTAATCGCCATTCCTGCGAGATATGGTATATAGAAACTCACCATACCAATAAACCGACGCAATTTATTTGTAGTAGTAGGTACTCGATAGTCCTTGATAGGCTGCACAATCGAATCGAATGACATATATCCCTCCGCAGAGACTGAATGACCTAGGTGCCGCACTCTCCGACCTTTCTGAAATTTTTCTGGATTAAAATGTAATCACCATCCTACAGCTTTAGCCAACATCCTCTGCAGCCTAATACGTAATTCGTGTTAAGTAGTTTTCCATATAATTCCATTGTTTTGTAAGCTGTTTTACAGGGTAAGTCAGCCACGATAGTGTAAATCATCCTTTGGTACACTTTCGGTACGTTTTTTAAGACCAAATGTTATGCGAGTGAATGGGAAATGACCTTAGGGTAACTGCACCGCTAACGTCTATCGGTCTTCGAGCCGTACGCCAATTTGCCAAAATCCCTGTTTACGAGCAAACACGACAAATCATTTGCCTCCAGCTACCTGTACAAAAAGATCACGCAAAGCCGGTATGGGTTTAGTCACCGAGTTTAATTGCCGGAAATCAGCCGCCGGTCGGAACAAGCCATCCTTTTCGTAACGTAAATAATTGGAGATGGAAAACAGATGATGATGATCCAAGAACGCCAGCCTCTATGATTTGTTGGGTTGCTCGAGTCGATGCTTCTAATTTGATTGGAGGAGCATCATATACTTCTGGTGGTTTGTAACCTTCATTTAATTCTAGCCAAAGTTTAAAGCGGTCTATCGTCGGCCCTGGACATTCACTGCAATCAGGAAGTTGGAATATAATGTTGTATGTTGTTTGACATTTTTTTTGCAACACCCGGGCAGACCACCTTAGGAGTAGATATCGACTTTATGGAATTTAGTTTTTATGGCCTTGATATGCATATACGTTTATTTTGACAGTCTATCGTCGTGACCCATTTCCTAATGAATAAAGTTCCAATAAGAGTTAAATACTGTTTGTTGCGAAGAGCTAATATATATGCAAGTATGTATTAGGTTTTGCGAACCTAGTAACAAATTAGTTCAGTTGTGACCAGAAGGATAAACCAAAGGCAGCATGAACGGAAATTATAATCTCATGCACATTCGTTTCGTTCTTACTGCCGACTCATCAGTAGGAGCCGGTATTACGCCCTTTAACCACTATATATTTGGTAGAAGATGTTGAAACTAGACCCAGGCGTAGAGTTGCAGCTGCCACTTTGTTTGTCATCATGGCCGAACTTTGAAGAGCCTGAAGTCTCTCTTTCAGGCCTCCCTGGCCGCTGAATATTACACCGTATGTAGTAGGATCCTGCATCATAAACATGGTAGCCTCATGCGATTGCAACCCAAATAAACTTTCAGTTAGCTTGGTGAAATAACGTTTGATGCGTGCCTTAGTATCATTGGGCATCTCACCTAGTAATGGTTTGAGACTGTACAATTCTGAAAACACCTCCTGAGGCCTGGCTCAACAACACACGTCTTTTGTATTCTTCATACGTGAGGTCGACTGGCAATTCCAATTGGATTGTTACTGTCTGGTCAACTAACTTCTGGACTGCCACGCGCACAATAGGTGCTTCTAATGTAAATTCTTGTGCTCGAACTGATGCTTCAAATTTTTCGAACCACAACTGTGGCCTTTTCACATTCACGGGTGCAAGCATTCGCTTAAATTCTGATGACGGTCGGAAAAAACTGGTCGATTCGGCTGAAAACACCGGCATATTTCTTTATGATTCCTAATTATCTCATCAAGACTGTAGACTGTGGATCGAACCTAGTGTTGTTTCCACCTATATTGGTTGGGTCGTTAATGCGGATTCAATTAGAATTTATTATTAATGTATCATCCAGTCGAGACTTTATTATACCTAATTCTGCGGTCAAATTTTTTACTTGCGCAGTCTGTCCTTCAATCAACGTTCCCAACCCATCAGAAGTCATTTTTAAATTTCACACACACTATTTTTAATCAAGTATGTATTGATTTTTTCTCGGATAAAGTGAATAAACTTAGTAAAACAAATATGCAAAGAATTATTATTTTATGTTCAGTTCGGCTTGAAGTCTGTTTCCATCGTTGTGCTGACTTCTTCATCCTAATACAGGCGCATCTGCTAGGAATTTCTGTTGAATTAATGCCAGCCCTATATAGGACCTATGGTGCGTTCTTAGTCTCAAAGGTGGCTATTTCTACAATGACCTTCATGTAATTTTCGTTTATTATTATTTTACATTTAATTTTTAACTAGTTTAGTCAATATACAACACAGTTTAACTCCATGTTCCATGTTTGAGCCCAAATTTGCTTTGTCAAATGACCATATATTTATAAATAACACATTGTGAAACGAGCTGTGTAACTCTGAGCATAAAACAGCCTGTTTGGTCTTGCCAAAATTCTCTTATTAAAACATTGAAGAAGAACAACTTAAACTTTAAATAACATATTGCAATTTATTTTTTAATTACACGCTGCGCTACTCAGATATTTTCAGCAATATTCGAATTTGATTCACACAAAATGCCTGATAATACGGCCAACAATTTTTCTAGCAAAAACTAGGGATTATTTAGCATCATGTCAAAGATTAAGCATCTAACGAGTTTGCTCCAGCCCAGCGTTAGCACATTAAGAATTATTTTTACTAACCTATTGGCAGATTATTAACCAGTTGGATAATTCTGTTCGAACTCTGTTAAACAGTAATAATCCTACCTGCCAAGGAAGAATTTTTCTTTTATTTCCTCTTCTTCTACTATATTCTAGTGGAAAATAGTGAAAAGTGTAAAAATCTATCTGCTATATCTTGTAATTTAATTGAAATTAAATGCAAAATTTTATTTATCTACATCAAGCCAATAAGAAAGCCTGTTTACAAATTAAATTGTCACTGTAATTCATCGATTATATAAACGCAATGCATTTCCTACGTAACATATTTTCATTTTATTTCATTCTTCATTCGGTACCATCAGGCTGTCTCGGTTTCTGTCTAGGATCCCTGTGTTCACCAAATGTTTCACTTATACAGGTTGCCGTCAGACACGCCAAATCTGCTGTTGTGCTTGTAGGTAATCTTGATTATTTTATTTATAAATGTGATCCATATAGTTGTAAGCCTCCTGGTGTTGCCGCACATATCATCAATAATCAATAACAAGGCAATATTACACACATAGCATGGCTGTTGCTACTTCCATACATCCGCCGCTGGTCTGTTATTATTGTTATTTCTGGTCCTTGCCGTTGTATGTTTCTATCGGCCTATTGATGTCGGCTCACCGGTAAAAGCTTATCTGGTTTCTTTAAGAGACGTTGTCTATCACTCCAAGATAGAGCCTTACGCAATTTATAGAATTATCAATAAAAAGCACTATTTAATAACATATGGGAAATGGAGAAGCGACGTCTCGAAATCTTCTCTTTCGGAAATGTTCACCTAGTTCAGATGGCAATTGTCATACATTTAGAAAATTATTGATTGCGCGATTTGTGATAGCATTTATTTAAATTAAATTTGCGTGTGTCATATAAACATAAAATTCATTGATTTTATATTTGCTAGTGCAAGCTAAGCATTGTATTTTGCAAACCGGTTTTGTCTTTATTGACAACTTTTTAAGAACTCTCCAGAATTTCAAGTTTTCACATGAAACAGGATGATGGCTGTGTCCCTTTAGCCGATAACTTTCAATTATATTGCTCAAATGATAACTAAATCACTTTGCGTCAAAAAGACCATCATTTTTTATATTTTGAATAAGATATTGTACAATACTCAGTGAACAACATTGATTAATCAAATTAGGACATATGTAAGATCTGTCTACGAAACCGCAACTATTATATGAAACACTATAATCTCACTTTTTAAATTAAATATGTTTCGTGTTCTTTTTATTCAATTCAAGTTTGTGCGCTTGAAGTAAACAACAATCCCATTTTATTTAACCAGTCAACGACCAACATAACAAAATTACTTCCAGTTATTTTCTTGGTCGACGACTGGTTAAATTGTAACACGTGGCTCAGCGTTACAAACCAGCTCAGGAATTGCAGGAAGTCCGGTTGCGAGCCCAGCAACAGGCCGCAGCAACACATGGACACAGTAAAGAATATGCCAATTTGATCCAGATTACCTTGACGTGTGGTTCGACGATGTTACTTTATTGGCCAAGGTGTCCAATATAACAGACGAGGGTTCAATATTTTTCCGTGCTTGGGAGACAATCCCAATGACTTTCAGACGCAGACTAAAAGACATCCTGCACCAATACACTGAGAGAACATGTGCGCAGCCCTGGCAGAGCCTGCAACGCGCCGTCAAGCAGCGCCTGACACCAGATCGGGAAGACAGGCTTACAGAATTGATAAGCCAGATGTCCCTAGGTAGCCGCACGCCTTCCGAGCTATATAGGGAGATGGAGCAGAAAGTCTCTGAATTCAACTTGCTCAAGGAAATCTTTATGCAAATATCCATACAGAAGCTTCCTCTGGCACTCCAAGAGATAGCCATGTTCCTGCGCGAATCCGTTGAAGTGCAAGATAACGTTCTGCCGGCACGTTTAGACGAGTGGTGGAAGAAACACCACTGCAGCTCACCTGCCTCAGAGTCTCAATGCACACCATCATCATCCCGAACAAATTTCACCAATGAAAGCCTCATCAGCCTTCTCGAGAACCTCAAAGTCGATGCCATCTATAATAGACGCGACCAGACCATGTCTGACCAGCGTCGACTATCGCCCCGAACCAGCACCAGGAGGTCAACGTCCAGAGGCCGGGCGACAGTCCCACAGCTACCGGCGGAGTGGTGTCCGAATCACCACAGCTGTGGCCACTCCACACGCTACTGCCTGAGAAACGGCTGCACATTCCCTCGCACTGACGCGAAGTTAAAATGAGCACGGTCACCTTCGACAGCTGAGGATGATCCGCCCATGGAGAGTTCGGAAAACTGCTGGGGTCAGCCTCCTCTGCGGCAGTAGAGGCTGATCAAACTGTTGTCTTTACAGCGACGTCTCCAGTCAAGTCATGCTTCAAACGCACAAATGCCAGCAACCAGTCCCATCGTCAGTTGCCAGTAACAACATTCTTTCTTATCCGTGACGCAAAATCTGGCGAATTATTTCTCATAGACACTGGATCAGATGTAAGCTTACTATGCCACAATTTTTTCGAACCTACCCACCCAGTCAACACCAGCTGTCTAACCTGCGCCAATGGTTCCAACATAGCAACGTTTGGGGTACGAATACACACAATCTCGTTCTCCAACTCAAAAAGATTTTCCAATTATCCTTTCATCATCGCCAATACACTTCGACCTTACTATTCGTCCAAGAGCACGAAAGATACGCACTGCAAACAATCAGTTGCTTTCGTCAGCGCTAAAACATACGACTCGCGCCGAAGCAGTCTCATTCATACAGCTAAATATTCCAGTTCCTCATGTACCACAACTGGACGATGTTCTAAAGCGACATGAAGAGACATTCAAGCCCATCTCCTTTATGCCCGATCTCAAGAGGAAGTGTGCCATCACAGCTCATCGTATCTTCTTATTGAAGCACTTTCCTCATCTTCCAAGAGCACGTCCATTGGCACCACACAAGATGATCCCTCACTTCGGACATTTTATGTCAATCGATTGAAAACATTTGATGATGATGGTACTGTGCTGTAGTGTGAAATAACTGGCGTGGGCCCTCGGCCGTTTATACCTGAAAACTCCATCACAAGTTATTCGAGGTTTACCATTCACTGAGCCATCTATCTGGCGAAGCCTCAGTGGAAATTCTATCCAAAACGTATTTTTAGCCTGGCATGCGGCAAAATGTCAAGAAATTGTCTAAACAATGTCTGGAATGTCAGATATGCAAAGTGACGAGACACAACAAAACGGCGCCACAAGTTATCCTAGTGCCAAATGTCCGGTTCACGCACATACACGTTGATCTGGTAACCTTACCTGTCATGAACAAAATACGCTATCTTCTGTTAATACGGGATCGCACCACTCGATGGTATGGGGCCATATCACTGCCAGACATGAAGCAAGACACTGTCAGTTATGCTTTAGAGCTAAATTGGTTCGCTCCAGCTGAAGTGACAAACGATCATGGCGCGCAGTTACTTGGCGAAGAGTTCGCAGTCCTACTGAAATACTATTGTGTCAAACACTCCGTGACCGCGGCTCGCAATCCTAGAGAAAATGGTTCCGTCGAAAGGCTGCACCAGGAACTGAAAGCGGTGCTCAAGGCTAGCTCAGAAGAAAATTGGCTTGCGGCTTTGCCGAAAGTAATCCTTTCAATGCGTGCAAGACCTCGAGAGCCGATCAAATGTAGCTCCGCTGAAATGGTATTTGGCAAATGTCTATGGCTGCTTGGTGAACTAGTCCAATCACGCTCTGAAACTGCGAAACGGATGCACGATCCGGCAATTCTGTTTCCACTTTGCAGTTACCTACAGTATAACGCTCAGTATCGGCTGATCTGTCCTACACGTCAGCAATATGGTCCAATATATAAACGCAAAGATTTTGATAGCTGCAAATGGTTCTTCGTCAACAACGACATAGATAACAGGATTCTAGCCAAACCGAAGCGCGGTCCTTATCGTGTGTTAGATTGACGTCAGTATTACATTATTTTGGAGATTAATGACCAAGCTGAAGCTGTCTCCAAACACAGATTATCCCCGGCCGACGTTGATCCAAATGACCCGCTGTTCCGCGATGTTGACCTATCAGGCGGCGAAGAAACGATTATTCCACCCACAGGCAGTTTTGCTGACCACGGGCTGACGCCCGACATCTCACTAGCAACCGAACCAACTGACGTAGTAACGCCGCCGCGAGATATAGAGGTACCAGAATCAGTGACGACAGAGCCAACATCAGTGTTTACTCGTTACGGCAGAGCCATAACACCTCCAGTGTAAGTTTAGCCCCCTTCATTGTGTACTAATTTTCATTGTCCGGGGGTGTATGTAACCCGCGGCTCCGCGTTACATAAATATACACACCCGCGCGCTATACGAAGGTAATATACGGTGAATTTTTATACCTCTGTGTTCAAACAATGGATTTATTTGTTTAATGTGCATTAACATCATTCTAAACAACTACTAAAAGTTTCGTCATGATTATAATCATACAAACCTCAGGTGTTTCTCAATCTATTTTCTGAAACTCTATAGTTCAATGGATTAATATAATTCAAAAATTCAAAACCTAGCAAATAGTGGAATAATTATTTCACTGTTAGACTATTTGACCTTAAGGAGAACTATATTTGTCAAAATTGACCTTCGTTGGGTTGTAACGCGGAGCGGCGTGCTACAAAATAAAATAGGAATGGTCTTTTCTTTAATCTCGCAAATTTGATTTGAACAATTGTTACCACAACCCGCGCAATCATTGATTGCTTAATCGTGCTCTATTTGTTTATATTGTTGAGGCCCCTAACCTATTCGTGTGTGTAAGCCCCATAGATGCCAGATCGCTGGAAGTCCTAAAATTCACAGTAGAGTCTGATATGCTTATATTATTGCTTGTGTCATTTAAATTCAAGTCCGCTATGTCTTGCACTAACTTGCATGTGTCCTCATACTTAATATCGGTATCCATGATCAAATGTTTTAATAATTAAATTGACACTTACTATGGCAAATGGAAGGTGAGAGTCGGACAGCTGCTATGCCAGCAATAATCTGTTTCGATGTGTACGTGACCCACAAATAAAACAATTATACCTGTTCCAAGGCTCCTCCTCAGTGCTATATTATATCAGAACACAAGGCAAGGATTGGAAGAGTATATTGAAAATTGTTGTAATCGTTTATAATGGAAAGAAATGTTAAAATGCAGCAGACCAAAATTTTAGAACCAGACAGTAAGCAAGATACTCAAAAACTGAAATTAGCGCACAATTTTAAAAATCAAGTATTTAAACAAAGAATGTTCTGGAAAATAAAAAGAAAAAATTCTTTTTAAATAAAGTTGTTACAATCAGCTATGGTGGTTTAAATTTATCATTCAAGGTCATTTTATATAAGGCGGAGGATTCAACATCCTCCACATACACCACCTTCTCAAAAAAAGAGAGGAACGACTAATAGTAGATGTAATCATAGTTCTTCGGCTGACGATGTATTCTTCCAGAACGTGTTGTGCATACTGGCGCCCCTGACGTCGTCATCTCGCCCGGTATAACATTCGCTGGTTCTTCAAAATCATCTGGTGTCGACAAATAGTTTTCATGCTGTGATTCAGTAGAATAAGATTTTGCTATGTTAGACAACGGTCCTTCAGAGTTCTGCATTTCTGTATGTGCCTGCATGATGGGGTTGCACACCTCAGATTCGCCCATGGAACGGTCTTTCGACGCATCTTTTAATTCGGTCACACCGTCAATCCAGATAAACTGGGGAATACAGCGATCCAACGTAACACAATCCTCAATGCCATTTATTTCTATGATGACATTCTTGTCAGTCATCCTCTTGACCTTGTATGCTCCTTTGTAAAATGGTGTTAGGCAGTTCTTCCTATTCTCATTAGTTATATATACATGCGAAGCCGATTTTAAATCGGAGGACACATAGCATTTAGTTTTAGGTTTTCTAGTCTTGGTTGGGGCCAAACGACACATCTTGTCTCTAAGTGCTCCTACAAACCAATCTACATAACTAGAAGCCCAATCAAGACTACTTGGAGTTTCAATTAGAAGATCTCCAGGCAACCTTAATGGTTCTCCATAAACCAATTCTGCAATGGAAGTTCCTAATTGTGCCCTATATCTGTTGCGCATGGCGAGTAGTACTATAGGAAGATCGTGTATCCAGCTTGTTCCACTTGTACACCTTAATGCAGCTTTCAGTTCACGATGTAGCCTTTCTACCATCCCATTTGCTCGTGGGTTATACGCGCTAGTATGTATTATAGTGGTTCCCATGATGTTGAGGGATCTTACGAAAAGCTCTGACATAAATTGACTACCGCGATCACTAGTGACCTTTTCCGGAACACCATAACGCGATATCCAATTATGTAGAAACGCGAACAAAACTTCTTGCGCTGTCATGTCTTTTAAAATCGCCACTTCAAATTGACGACTAAATCTATCTACCATAGTCAGCAAGTATTTGTTTCCATTTACTTCAGGCATCTCAACAATGTCTATGTGTACGTGTCTGAACCGTCAATTTGGTATTCCGATGTTCTTTATCTCGGTTCTGGTATGTCTCCACACCTTACACGTTTGACACTTGGCACTGGCTCTTACCCATACCCGTATGTCTTTAGACATGTGTGGCCATACGTATCTGTCGTTGATCAATCAAATGGTGGCTTTAATGGATGGATGACCCATGTCATGCAACACTTGGATAATCTTGGCCCGTAACTCCAATGGCACATATGGTCGTGGTTGACTTCTAGATGTTTCGCATAACAACCACTTGCCACTTATGAGCTTACGAACATATCCTGGTCTTTTAGATAATACTAATGTAAAGGGATCCGATCCTTGCGCTTCCTCGATTTGACTAACGAAATCGTTCATTGATTCATCTAAATTTTTTAATGGACCTTGAAATATCAGCTCGACATCAGCTTCATTCGGTCGGCTAAGTGCATCGGCCACCACATTCTCCTTACCAGCAATATGAGACACAGTGAAATCGAACTCTGCTAACCGAGTTATTTGGGAATTTACTCTACGAGAGTAATTAAGCCTAGCTGTCTTACCAAGTATGCTAATCAATGGCTTATGATCGGTCAATAACTTAAACTTGTGACCATCTAAGTAATGCTCGAAGTGTATCACTGCTGCATACACTGCTAGAAGCTCTTTACCAAACGTATCATAACGTTTTTCTCGATCATTAAGCTTACGGCTATAAAACCCAATCGGTCTTACTACGTCCTGATCTCTTTGCTGTAGCACTGCCCCTAATGCAACATCTGAGACATCTGCGATTAGTTCGAAAGGTTTTTCCCAATCTACATGTGCTAATGTGGTTACGTCACTTAACATGTCCTTGGCCTTTTGGAAATTTTCTCGGTCTTCTTGACTCAAGTTTATAAGCCAAGACTTCTTGATCGTGCTCTTTTCACGAGTGAGATGGCTTGTTAACGATCCAAGAATTCCGGCTAGACCTGGAATGAATCGATTATAATAGCTGATCATACCCAAGAACCTTCGCAACTGGCGTACGTTCGGGGTTCCGTTACGTCCTTAATAGCTTGGACCTTATCTTCCAAAGGTTTAATTCCGTCTTTGGAAAGTATATGACCAAGGTATTTAACTGAAGAGCAACCTATATTACTCTTATTAGGTTTGACCACTAATCCATATTGTTCCAGCCTGGTCAAAACCGTTTCCAAATGCGTGCGATGTTCATTTCGGGAGCGACTAAAAATAATTATGTCGTCTATATATGCTCTCGCAAATGGACAATTCTGAAGGATTTCTTCAGCCAAACGCTGGAATGTCTGACTGACATTTTTCAAACCAAAAGGCATTCGAAGAAATTCATGCGATCCCCCTCCTGGAAATCTGACTGCGGTGAGTGGTATCGAACTTTCTTCCATTGGTACCTGATAGTACGCTTTCTGGAGATCTAAAGTTGAATAAACCTCATATCCCATTATATCTCGGAGCAAAGTACTCTGGTTAGGGAGAGGATAAGAATCACCCTTCGTCACTGAGTTTAATAGACGATAATTCCCACAAACCCTCCATTGACCCGGTTCAGGTTTGGGAACTACCACTATTGGGGAAACAAAATTGGAATTTGACCTTCTACAAATCCCCTCTTCGCGCAATTGGTGAAATTCTGACAAAGCAACTTGTTGCTTGTGTTGTGCCAATGGATGAGCCTTTGGTGAACAAGGCAACGGAGTCACCAATTCTATTAGGTGTTCTACTCCTGTCTTCAGACCTATCCTTTTGACACTGAAAGGTTGAAACACTGCTAGGTGTTTTTCGATTATATCGGCAAAGTCATGTGCGACTGTTGGACGAGGTAAGAGGACTGTTCTAACTGCCGACACGTTAGACTCAGTATGTGTTGATGTCCCTACGCCTTCTGCGATAGTCCTGGCTATGGGGTCTAATGTCAGCTTAAAATGGGTCAAGTAATCCATGCCAATGATATGGTCCTTGACATCGGCTGCTAGAAAATTCCAACGAAAGGAAGATTTCTGGCCTAATGTTACCGACCTTTCTTTCATCCCTTTTACTTCAATTGAACTACCGTTAGCGGCCCATAGTTGATAATCAAATGTGGGGCAATCTGCTTCCACCACGTCTAACCTAACTATGCTTACCTCAGCACCCGTGTCTATGAGAAATTATAATCCAGATAATTCATCCTTAATAATGAACTTTTTGCTGGACAATCGGGCAATGTTTTCAAGATTCCCGCTTAGTGAGAATTGGACTCTTTTGCCTTTTATCTCGGTGCTATTTGTACTAGTCGCCTCTTTTGCTTGGAGTATGCCTTTTAAAGGCATATCTGGGAGCCTTTGCGATGGAACCCCCCCTACGGCTCCTACTAGCGGGGGTTGTTCCCTTTTCCCGGTGACGGATTCCTCTCAACCGGTATTGTGCTTCCTTTTCATGTGGGTTCACCTAATCGCGGGTAATTACAATTTTCGCCTTGGCACTTCGCACTGCGTCCGTATTCGCAATGTGCCTTACACCATCCGCGTGGCCCTTCGAAGCGTTGACGCGAGTGACTCCTTCGACGTCTATTATACCTATCCTGACTCTGAAGTTGTGCAATATCACTACGCAAGCTAGCAACTTCTCTACATAAGAAACGCAAAGTTTCTTGTATAGCCAGGTGGTTTTCGGTATCTGCCCTGCCTGGCTGCATCGTTACAGAATCTGCCATTACAGCATGTACTTGTGGTTCTTGCTGTTTATACACGCCGTCTAACCCTCTGAGTTTTGTTGGCCAATCTATGTTCATTGTGTCAAATACTTCCATTGTTGTTCTGAGCCTAATTGGTAGCTCAGCTGTAAAAATGGAGTTGACTACATCTCTAGATATATTCAACCTGGAAGCTTTTGTGCAAAGGCGTTCATAAAATTCGGACGGTAGTTGACGCCCCATTTTTTCTAAGCGTAATAATTCGCACATTTGCGCTGATCTTCCAGGCTGATATCTCTGTTGAATTTCTGCCATTAATAACTCAAATGCATTATACGGCTTTTCTTCTACAGTTCTGTCTCTGAAATTTTCCAAAGCATTTCGGAAATTTTCAGGCAATGCCATCCATGCTGCAACAAATTTTTCCATAGGGTTCACGATATTGTAAGCACTAAATATCATTTGGGCATCTCCTACCCAACTTGAATGTTTTTCTGACTTATACTGTGGTAGACTTAATATTTTTGGACTGGCGCGGTCGCCAAATTTTGTTGAGGCCCCTAACCTATTCGTGTCTGTAAGCCCCATAGATGCCAGATCGCTGGAAGTCCTAAAATTCACAGTAGAGTCTGATATGCTTATATTATTGCTTGTGTCATTTAAATTCAAGTCCGCTATGTCCTGCACTAACTTGCATGTGTCCTCATATTTAATATCGGTATCCATGATCAAATATTTTAATAATTAAATTGACACTTACTTATGGCAGTGGAAGGTGAAAGTTCGGAAAGCTACATATGCCAGCAATAATCTGTTTTGATGTGTACGTGACCCACAAATAAAACAATTATACCTGTTCCAAGGCTCCTCCTCAGTGCTATATTATATCAGAACACAAGGCAAGGATTGGAAGATGTATATTGTAAATTGTTGTAATCGTTTATAATGGAAAGAAATGTTAAAATGCAGCAGACCAAAATTTCAAAACCAGACAGGAAGCGAGATACTCAAAAACTGAAAATAGCGCACAATTTTAAAAATCAAGTCTTTAAACAAAGAATGTTCTGGAAAATAAAAAGAAAAAATTCTTTTTAAATAAAGTTGTTACAATCAGCTATGGTGGTTTAAATTTATCATTCAAGGTCATTTTATATAAGGCGGAGGATTCAACATCCTCCACAACATATAATGTTTAGTAAAACAACACTCGATTGGAAAAATACTAGATACGTTTTCCCCTTATACTTTAAAGTAGAGTTTGTGTCGAGTGTTTGTGGAGCAAAAGAACATAAAATCAAATAAATCTATTATTATTCTTTTCTATATTCTTATTATTATAAAATGAATTTTTTTTAAATTGCATAAAAGTATGTATATTGAAACAAGATATACATTAGTATCTATATTCTAAAATTATTCAGCATCGATGAGTCTGTTCAGCTTAATGGAAAGCTCCCAATTAACTCTTAAACGTTTGTTCGGATGTTTGAGTATGTTTTTCTCTATTCATCAACTTTCGATTAGTTATATCTTATAGTGACTTGACATACAAAATTCGTGGAAATGGTAAAAAACATCAAAACTGTACCAAACAATACCTTACGTAAGCTTTTGTAACCATTTTTTTGTTACTTAATAATTTGAGATTAGTTTGTTAAATATTCTTTTAGTAATTCGAAAAGTTATTCAAATCACCTACAACTACAGAATAACTGTGACAGGCGAAAGAATTCTAAATGATATAAAATTTGAAGCACCACGTCATTCAAACACGCATTAAGTGGCCCATACATTTTTGTTACAATAAATATTAAAAATAAATTTATTTCTTCTATTGTTAAAATATTTATCATTAACTCATATTTATAATAAATAAGGGTAACATTACGTTCATTTGACAACATACCTTACGAAAATGTTAATATTCAAGTGTGTCGAATTCGTAGGTTTCCATTTATTTTTTATCAATATTCACGCCATTAGTTTAAGCCCTAATTTAATTAAATTATTGGAAATAAACTTCTTTTCATCGTTCAAAATCGTATACATAACAAAATGATTAATTATCTTCTAACTTATCCTCAAATGTACTTTTCTGTAGTGAGTCAGTCGGTTTGAAATGATCTCATTCTTTCTTCTTTCTTAGCATTCGTTACAAAAATGTTTACCACGTCAAATAGTGATATCATGGAAGTCAACCCGCAGTTTACAATTTTGAAACTCCTCTCGGCCAGTGATTTGGGCGCGCGAAGACATCAATGATTCGGTTTGAACGAGATCCATACAAACAGAACTATTTACTATTTTGGTATAAAAAGCAAGGATACCGCTGATCTGTGCTCCTTAAAATTACATTGCTGTTTTGGCTGTATTAACAAAGCATGTTAAACGATATTGAAAACTACAGTCAACAGTGAACTGCGTAGCAGCAGTTTAAACCACAGAAAAAAAGGTCATACCTTTTCGCTTATCTCGGCTGCAAGTGACTACCGATATAAACGATTTAATCGAAAAGCATCGCGTGTAGTTTTAATCATTATGTAACAAGTGCAATGATATGATGACATGGGTAGATCACGTATTTGTAATGGTGAGAACTCAGCCCGATTTGTCAAAGCCTAGCCGTCTGTGCACCACATCAAACAGATTTCTGTAGAAGAGTTTGAGTAACTACTAGAAGAATGATTTCATAGAAGATATAATTATTATACTTCATCTCTAATAATGGCAGCATGCAAGTATGAATAAGGAAAATGGAGAGATCTAAGGAGTTATCGGCCAATGAATTCGGTATCGAAGCAGACTCAAATTCTTTGCCGAATCACAGTAACTTGCTCAGAGTTTTTGAGTTTAAGATATACCAAACATTGGAACTTAGAAGGCGTTTTAGCAAATACGTACAATGGAACGTTTCATAGCACTCATCGATGTTGGGGTTTCAGGAAGGAGTCGCATAAATTCTCGCACATGCCATTTGAACTCAAAGATGCTAACCAAGGTTTCAAGAATATGTATGAAATATCGTCTGCGATAATTCATTTTTGGAGTGTATATGGACGATATTAACATTATCTGACTAGGTTTGAACATTATGTGCATGTGGCCAAACCAGAGAACAAACATTGACAGCTCGAATTTTTTAAATTAAGTTTGCGAGCTTGCTGTAAGCGTTAATCCCATTGGATCTAATCAGGCTTAGAACAACATGGAGTTCAATGATTGTTTAACTGTTTGCTTGAAGCAGAATTTTTTTAATGACCTATATTGCGGGAGAAAAATAAGTCCTGTTTGAGCTAGTCTGATGTAACAAAAGTAGTCCTTCCATAACAGAGGAAAAGTGAATTAGGTAGTTCAATTGGATATTACAGTTGAAACTCCCAGAACAGTGAAAAGCGGTATGACAGTTTTGGGAAAGAGCTCCTTGTGATGTATGCTTCAGTACCGGAGTCTGAGCATTATATATGTGTTCATCACATTGAATTATCACCAGAAAAATATTTTTTTGATTTACTTTGATTTGGGGAGTTATAAAACTGTTTAGTTCGATAACTCCCCATATAAAAATTAATATTTTTTTGAATATTTGAATTTACCGCTGGTTTCTTAAACACAGTTATTTTATAAAATATCTTAAAATATTATATTGAAATTTTATGTTAGAGTTATCCAAGTTTATGGTTGTCTTTTGTCGATTTTAACACTCACTTGTAGAGATGTCAGTAGTTGGGTGGTTACGCTATAGCTTTATTCCGGCACATACAGATCTCTTTTTATGTATTTTTATTATTGACTGCAAATATTTCGTAATAAAATTTTGTATTGCTCACATATAATTATATTACTTTGTTTTATTGAAAAGGATATCAAATTTTTCTAAAGTAAATTGATTGAGTTCTCTGCTTTTAAAGTTTTCACTTTCGTAAAGGTATACTACATCAATTGGTGAGATGTTGAGCATTCACACTCAGTTTTAATGAAAAGTTTGTAATAAATGGTATATTAAATATAATGAATAACAGCATTAAGTGTTAGGACGCAGAGCAGTTGATCGAAGATCTTAAGAAATTGAGCCTAAATGCAGGTGTTGAAGGGAATGAGGCATTTAGCTCTTCTGAATTTGGTGAATATTCTTGTGAAATTGCAAATGCGAATTTAACATCAAATAGGCTTTCCTATGATAGTGACCAAAATACCTCTCCAAAAGTTGGCGTCCGCGCCAGGATCCAATTTATGGTCTTCAAAAGATGTAGACTACACCAGTAGCATCAATAATGATGGCTATATAATTCGCATTACGTAAAAAAAAGTACAAAAATGTTTTTTAGTAAGAAGAATTACCGACCAAACTGATATGTTTATCTCGGTTTGGTGGGCACTGCCAGAAAAACTTAAGAATAAATTGCCAATAAATAGAAGATATTTCGTAGGCAATGAATCATATAACTCATTTTAACTTTCAGTGGAAGAGCTTCAAAGGAGGTATAAACCCAAAAGAACTGAGAAAATGACTGACTTACGTCAGTAAAAGGTGGAAAACGAACTTTAATCTAAATTAAATGGCATTATATGCGAAAGCTATTGGGCTTGTTATCTCTCAAAATGTTTTTAATATAATATTGGTAGGGGAATTGCCTGCCAGATTAATAACCACATTGGATTTATACGATACGTTAGAATAAGAGTGGATAAAATAACTCAAACGATAAGATGAACTATACCAACACTAGTAACCTAAGTTGAATACCGTAACAGCCGAGAAAGAAGTGTGACTAATCTCAAAAAAGCTCTTGGCCATAGAGAATGAAATATGTACCCTACAAAGAGATATGTTTTTGACAAATGGCAAGGTATAAAATTTAGGCAGAGGTAGGTCACAATCTCGTGATCAACCGGCCAGTTAAAAATTCCGGATTGGTGAATCGTATGATAGTGTTCAATGACCACACTCGTGGTGCATTCTGCATCGCAGGTATGCCAAAATTGAACGGTATCAAGGCAACATATGCTTCTTCCGTGGTTGGGTGGTCCCCGTTAGAAAGGTACCTCTTATTCAGTAGCAAGGTGTAGCTCTTCAGAGAAGAGCCGAAGGAGGGGTTGCTTTCGAAACGTTCAAATAGGTGCCTTATAGAGATTTCTTGAAATCATCGAAGTCAGGATCGAGAAAATCGATGGAACTGTACTCAGAACGTTTGATCTAAAATGGGATTTGACACACAGCGAAAGTAAATAAACCTCGCGGTTTTACCAAGTATTTTTATCATCGGCTTGTGGTCTATAAATAAATTAAATTCATGGCAATTCTAAGCAGTGCTTAAAATGTAGCACAGCAGGATACCCCGAAATATGCTCTTTACTAAAGATATCATAACTTAAAGATCGTATTCTTTACACGCATGAGATTGTGCGTCAACCATTCTAAAATTCTGGCTAAACATGGAATTAATCGACGAGAACAGCTGATCATGCCTAAGAACCTACGCAATTGGTGCACGGTACAGGGATTCGTCACGTCCATAATTGATTGGATTTTATTTTCAAAAGTTTTAATACCATCCTTGGAAATCGTATAGCCAAGATATTTAACCAAAGAACAACTAATTTTATTTTTATTTGGTTTGTCCATTAAATCGTATTGGTCCAACCTAGTCAAAACTGTTTCCAAATAGTTGCTGTTTTGGTATCTAATAACTGAATTAAATGAGTTTAAAAAATCCGTCCAAATGATGTAGTCCATCACGTAGACTATCATAAAATTACACTTAAAGAAAGATTCCTGTCCCAAAGTTACCGATAGTTATTTCATCCCATTAACCTCAATCAGTCTACCACTGGCTGCCCATAGTTGATATTCAAATGAAGGACAATCGAATTCGACCACATATAGCGTTGCGTACCTTTGCACGCGTGTCAATAAGATATTCCAGACCACTAAATTCATATTGAACGATGAATTTATTGCTGGAAATCCCGGTAATAGTATCGAAATCTGCACTTAGGGAGAATCTACCCATCCTGCCGGGTGTCTTTTTTCCTCGCAACCTTTGATTTCGCCCTAGGTATGCCTCGTATAGGTACAACAAGGAACCTTTGCAATGCAACCCACTATTCGAATCATACTTGCAGGATTACTCAGCTTATCCCGGAAAGGAATTTGTATCAGTTTATTTGGTACTGCTTATCCATCTGGATCGACATAAAAGCAAGTAGATGCAATTTTCACCTTAGTACATGGTATTTCGTCCATATTCGCAATGTACCTTGCACCATCCGCGTAGCCATTCAAAACGTTGGCGCGAGTGACTTCTTTGACGAAGAAGTCCCTACTTAGACACCTAGATTGCGATTTAATCTATGCTTTATCGTCAATTTAGCGTTTCGTATACCTGATTTTTCTTAATATATAGCGAATCTCTTCTTGAACGGTCAGGAGAACTTCTGTATTGGCCATGATCTGCTGCAACATTACTGTGTCTGCTATCACAGCATGTATCTTTAGTTTTTGCATTTTTGATGGCCTCTAAGACCTGGCTAGTAACTTAGCTGTAAAAATAGAATTCTCAACGTCTTGAAAATATTCAATCCGGAAGATTTCGCATAGGTGCTCATAAAATTCGTAAGTAAGTTGACGCCTCCTCTCTAGGCGCAAACTTTAGCACATTTATCTCATTTTAATTTCGGCTATTAACAACTTAAATGAATTGCGCGCTGCTTCTTTGACAGATTTATTTGTGAAACCGACTATGATGGTCATAACACTCACTGGTAAAGCCATCTATGCCGCAACAAATTGATCCGTTTGAATCCTCAGTATGACAAACGTTAGAATAGAATAGAATAGAATAGAATATCTTTATTTGGATTCAAACCGCACATATTCCATCAAATAATATGTCCCCACAAAACCCGGTATATCTCACTAGTTGTACAATACAATATATCAATATCAGAAAGTTCGACTGAAAAGAATAATATATACATCATCAAATTAGGAACAATTAAGGTATAATTCGAGTGTAATATTATGCAAAAATTGAGAACCATGACTAGCAATTGATTGTATGTAATGTTAACTAATTTGAAGATCTAGTGCATAACATTTCAATTATAATAATACAAAACTTGGAAATAAAAATCTCAATAGAATCTGTTTCCGATAACAATTATCCTTGTCTTTTATTCAACCATGAGAAAGTATTATCATAATCAAAAAAAATAAAAGATATCAGCAGGATTGCAGACTTTTTCAAGTTCAGTAGATAAAGTTTTAATAGAGATCTTAGATGGAGGCATTTCTCTAAGCCCCTTCGGCAATTGATTATAAATTTTGTAGATTTTCGAGAAAGAGAATAACTTGCTCGCTACATTCCCCACAAAAGGAGGAGATATTGCCATATGTCCAGATCTAGTTCCAATTTCATGACTCTTTCTTATCGGAGTCATATAGGCACCAGTCCACTGGTTCAGATGAAAAACTTTTATACAATAACACATCCTCCGAAACCACAGAGATTGCAATGACGCAAACTGTAATCTAGAGGCGTATATAGTGCAAGGAATAGGACTAATATGTTTCACAACTTTTCTTTGTACAGCTTCTATCTTATTAGACAAACCCTTTTTAATGGATTCCAGGTAGCGACAGCATATTCTAGTACCGGTCTAATCCATATTATATACATTTGAAGTTTTATATCATTTGATAAAAGGTAACGTTAAATAGTATTTGGAATCGCCAAAATTTGAATATAACAGGTAGATACAATTTAGAAGTGGAAAACTAATATATATGCACTGGTGTATTAGGTTTTGCGCGACTGGTAACAAATTATTTCAAATATGAATCAAAGGAAACCAAAGACAGTATGAACGGTATGTGTAATCTCAGCGTATCTGTTTTGTGATTATTGAGACTATCAGTAGAAGCCGGTATTACACCCTTTACTCATTATATATATATATATATATATATATATATATATATATATATGTGTTCCTCGTTCAAATATATAGCGGATAAAGGGCATAATACGGATTCTACTGATGTGTGGAGACTCTTTTCATATTAACAAATAATGGCCACAAAGATACCAGAATCCATATGAGTCTTCGTGTGTCTTTAGGAGTCTATCAGACTCATACCTGCGTCCATGAACTTTTGATTAATCTTAGTTTAATCTCCGCGATTTGCCTCTGCGGGTTGTCGCATTGCACTATCAGTTTCGCGAAGATCCGATTGATCCCCATTTCCAAGTATGCATCTGTTTCATCTTCGATTAGGCTGGGTGCGTATTCGTCCTATTATTCCGCAGGATTCAACATCGTTCATACTATCTACTGGATCGGATCTTTGCGCAACTGATAGTGAAAAGTGACAACCCGCGAACGCAAATCACGGAGATTCAACACATGAAGCTGGAATTCTGCAACCTTTAAAAGGATTTTATGATTAACGTCTATGTTAAACTAAAGTATATACATTTGGAGTATCTGCAGTTTCTTTTCATGAGGGTTACATGTAAACTATTAGTTCCGCAAAGATCCAAAATATTCATATTTTGAAGTACGCATTGCGTTTTTCTGCGTAGTGGCTGGATACTGAATCGTCCTGTCACCTCGAAGGCTTTAACATCTATCTTATTAACCACTAGAAATTGAGTTCGATCTAAATTTTGTTGACTGGCAACGTTTCGGTACCTCATTTGTAGTACCTTTCTCAGGCCTCTAATTACACACAGCACAATGCTGACAATAACAGATTGAAAATTATTCCATATATTTCTAGCATTAATAACACAGTCCAAGTGCTCTCGGTATTCCTCCCGATATTGATTATATATGATGATGTCATCTATATATACTGTAGCAAATGGTCAGTCTTAAAGAACTCCCACCACCAGCCGCTGGAATGTCTGACTTGCATTCTTCAATCCAAAAGGCATAGATAAGAATTCAAGTAATCCACCTTCAGACAAACGCACTGTAGTGAGTTGTGTAGATTCTGCCTTCATAGGTACTTTATAGTACCTGCAGATCTAAGGTAGTGTAAACCTCCTGCCCAATTATATCTCTAAGCAAAGTACTCTGGTTCGATAGAGGATACAAATCACCTTTTGTTAACGTAGTTAATCAACGATATTTCCCACTAACCAACCTTTGTCATGGTTTAGGTTTCGGAACTATTATTATCGGAGATATAAATTTTGAATTTAAGAGCTTAAAAAATCCATCCTCCCTTAATACCTAAAATTCTTCAACAGTGATTTGCTGCTTATGCTGTGCTAACGGTTAAGCCTTAGAAAAGCAAGTTAATGGTGCCACCAACCTCATTTGGTGTCTTATTCCTGTATTATCCCATTGCGATCAACATAGAGTCGTAGAAACACGGTCAAATGTTTCTCGATAACTTTCAATAAGTCACTGGCGATAGTGGGTCTGGATAGTCTGATGGACCTAACTACGGAGGTTCCAGTCTCAGTATAAGCCCTTTCCTGTTGTCTTGTCAAATAGTCCGGTTTTTTATTTAAGGCAAAATTGAAATGGATAAGAAATCCATCACAATGATGTTGTCTTTTTTTCAGCGGTCAGAAAATTCCACTTAAGCAACTATTTTTGCTTCAATATCACGCCCTTAACCATAATTGAACTTACATTAGTGACCCATAGTTGATTATCAAATGTGGGGCAATCTGCTTTCACCACATTGATCGGACTATGCTCGCCTGGGCTCCTACTAATGGGTGTCCAATTAGATTTCCGGTGAGTTATGCCTAGCCATAGAACGAGAAATACCTCCCAACCTTGGTAAGTTGCATTCCTCGCCTTGACACTTTTCAGCTCGGAACACTTACGATACAAAATGCACTACACGCGAGGTCTTTCAACATCCTCACACGATTCGCCTCCCTTGTGAGCGGAAATTGGCCTCTGACCACTAGAATGCGACCTACCTCTAGCTAAACATTAGACCTTGTATTTCTTCATACGCATATCTCGTCAAAAGGTAGTAAAATTCATTCTCCAAGATCAAGTATTTTTTTAGATGAGTTGGAGTTGATGCTTAAGGTTCGAGTTTGCAGTCCTGCATACAACTTGGTGCCTTCTCTCGGTACACTATATACAATCCTTTGAGCTTATTCTGCCAATCTAGTTCTAATATATCATAGAAATCCAGATAGGCTCTTAATCATAAATTTTGATTTATATTGCACAGTGCTGTCTTTCTTGTTTGTTATACTTCCACCATTTTCTTGTGCGGGACAATGGATAGCACTCGTAGGTCAGTAAAACTTTGAATCATTTACATTTCCAGGTGCACCTTTTTTTGGTCTTGATTGATGGGTTCTTACTTGTCTCTTCATTTTAAAGCCGGCCATCAGCTGCAAGTCTGCAAATGACGTTGGAACCAGATTTGCTGATTTTTTCCAAACATTTGAGACTTCATTTCCAGTCTTATTTTTAAGTTTGACACAATAATCTCAGGGCAAATACAGCCTGTGAGTATGGTTTCAATCACAAAGATTGGAATGGAAATGAAATCCATAAAATGCGGAAAATATTCGTGAAAACTGGTTACAACGTCATTTTTAGACAAGCAGCCGATGGGCGGCTTCAAAATGAAGAGACAAGTGAGAAACCATCAATCAAGGCCAAAAAGTTGGTGCAAAAGGAAATACTTACTTTACTTTACTTTACTGTGGCTGACTCCTTTTGGAGGATAAGCCGGCTCCACATTTCATGGAGTTTCTTGGGAATTTAGTAAAGGATTCAAGATTTTACTAACTTTTTAACTAGAAGTCAATTCTGCTATAAATGCACTGTTTAGTACTTCTTGAGAGATATCAAGCTCGATCGATTTGGTAAGTATTCTGTCAGAAAATTCAGGTCGAATTTGATTGGACTTCATTCCTTGAAGTAGTAATTCCGTCATATACTCAGTTCTCTCAGGTTGGTACCCTCTATGAAGAACTTCCACTACCATAGGAGAGCTCTGAGACGCCAGACTCGTATATTCAAGATGGGAAGAATGATCACTAAATTTAGATAAACTAAATTCCTCGAAATCTTCTATTAAGCTAATTATATTAATTTCTTCGCTTAACTGCTCTGTATACGCATACTTAGTGCGGTTATCTATTATATTGAAATAATATTTATTATTTATATAAAACACTTCTACTCAGTAACTATTTGTTTACTGCAATAACTGGGTTAACTTTGTTTAAAAAATAGACATTTCTTAGTAATATGATTTCTTAGTAAACCAATGTGTAAACATTGGCTTGAAAAAGGTCAATAGTGTGGTAATTGTTATCACCGCCCGTGCAGCCAATGTTCGTTTAAATAATAAATAGTGTTTATTTCTCCTGTATTATTCTTGCTTCCTGCGTTTTTCTCTCTGCGATCTCAGGTGAACTCATTTATTAAATATGCGTCTTATTATAGACCATTTGCAGAAAAATAATAAGGTTAGATAAACAATTTCATTAAACATAAATTAATTAATAAATTTGGAATAATTTATGAGCATAGCATAACAAATATCAAATATAGATATTTCTCGATCAATTATAGAATTCATGCCCATTACTGTCTCGGCATATATTATATACAGTGAGATGGCCTGTTGTCGCATTGTCGAAAACTATGTGAAGTTATTTGCACTACTGATTGCATATATATTCGTATAGGAGTGTTTTTTATTGTTCTCACACATTCCGTCATCATTATACAATGGATATAGGGCGTAATACCGGCTCCTTTTGATCAGTCGTAGGTGAGCACTAAACGTCTATTTATTTGAGATTGTAACTTTTGTTCTTGCTGTTTTTGGTTCATTCTTCTTGAAATATTTGAACACGTTTCTTACTAGGTACACAACACCTGATGCATATTTGCTAATTCTCCGCAACAAAAAGTATATAAATAGTATTTAGTTTTATCAAAGGAAATGTCTTCCTTCACAGGTTTTTTCAGGGTATAGAGACCCTTTGGTCGCTTACATAGGAGAGCTTTTGCGACGCCAGGCTCGGATAACCCATATATGTGGAGTTATAATCCAATTTAGGATAACGCAATTCCTCATCACTTTCCTTTTTGTTTCGTCAATTGCACTATATCCTTGTACTTATTGTTGTTAACCATTATGTTAAAATGAGACTTATTCCAAAATATTTATTAAAACAAAGTGCGTATACTCACAATCTCACTGATTGCCACAGATTTCTTTTGCTGAAATAAACACCTTGAAAAAAAGTATATCCAGAATTATTACCTGTGGCGAATTTGAGATTCTTCCCGTAATATCAATAAGAATGACAATTTTTTGTCAACTTCAATAACGCATTGTCAATACATTTCTTCACTAAATGTCTTACAGAAAAAATGGTGTTAAGCCAAGAACACGCAGTATACGTATCAAGCAACTTAAAATCTCAAGAAAACTGAATAATAAAGTCACCAAAGAAAAGTCAAAATCTTCGACAAAATACAAAATAATATTAAAAAATAAGCCCAAAATTAAAAAAAACAAAACATTGATAACATCAAATGTCCAAAACTGAAAATTTGATTTATTTATATAATTTATTATATTTATATGCATGCATGCATATATATGCATGCATACATACAGACCTTTACAAAAGCAAGAATTGACTAATTTTTCATATCCATGTAACCATAAGTCGTTCATGATTATATGTGGACTGTAAACGAAGACTAGGTTACCCGATCTTAGTAGGGATGGTTTGTATTCTGATCGGTCCTTCACTTAGATAGTCTGCCAAACCAAGTATGTAGAGCAGTATCTGCCCATTTTCAACGGCAGATTAAGATGGCTGTCTTTTAATCTATTACAAAGCACCAGCTGTATTTGTACATATTTTGTTACACTAAATCCCAAAAACCGATTTTATTAGTGTTTCACTTCCTGATAATCAGTTAACTGAAAAGTAAACGTTTTTACCAAATTTGCAATATCTTCATCACTTTTCTGCAAACTTAAGACGTTAAAATGTTTTACGTTTTGTTCAACTACATTCATTTTATCAGTTTCAACTGCTACTCTAGGTGATTGTCGGTCAATATATTATGGAACGGAACAGTCAACTGCAGCTGTTTTTATCCTGTTATTCATTAACCAGGAAAACGAATATATTAATATGTTTTATATCTTGCTCATCAACAATTGCAAATTTAATATTTCTACCATCTTTTATTGTCTCTTGGTAAATTCATTATGAAGCCGCCAACTTTAGCAGTTTTTGTCGCGGTACTCAACATTTAGGAAACGGAATATATTAATGTAGGAGGTATTATGATTATTGTAAGAGGTTTTGCGGGTTAGCTGTTTAATTCCATTCCTACATATGCCTGGTAGCAGTCGTAGGAGAAAATTGGCTTTGTGGGCTGTACTCATGATTAAAATCTGATCTCTTTCCAATGGGTGATGTGAGAAGGCTAAGTCGAATTATCATACGTATATTGTAACCAATGTTGCAAAGTAAATTAAATTTCATTGTTAGTCCAAATTGACCGTTCTCTAGACGGCAGCCAAATAATATATTGTCAAAGCAAGTTAGTATCTAGGCCCAAAACAAAGTCCTAATAAACACAATAAATAAATCCAGAATGTCTTAGCTGAACTGTTAGTGGTTATGTAAAAATGGTTAAAATACACAAAATATATATCCAGAATGTCTTAGCTGAACTGTTCGTTTTGGATAAATGATTGAGAAATACACAAAATATAAATCCAGAATGTCTTAGCTGAACTGTTAATTTTTATGTATAAAAGGTTAAAAGACACAAAATATGTATCCAGAATGACTTAACTGAATTTTTTGTTTTCGGATAAATGATTGAAAAATACACAAAATATAAATCCGGAATGTCTTAGCAGAACAGTAAGTATTTATGTATAAAGAGTTAAAACACACAAAATAAATAAATCCTGGCTTTGAGCGTTAAATCACATAAATCCACTGCATGTTACCGGCGTATTGCGCGCGGGTGGTTATTATTAAACAAAACCCTATTAATTACTGTAAACGCCCCGGCTTCAAGTAAATGCCGTACGACGTTACAAACGCGGTTAAGGTGCTCTGAATAGAGATTAGTTACTGATAGGGGGCCCTTAAGAGGGCCTGGTAATGCGTTCTCCTGAAGTCTTCAATGTGTGAAGATGTTCTAGAGCCTTGGGTGGACTCTGGTTGAGTTGTCGCTCCCGTGGTTGAGCTGTAATCACGTGGTGGATGGCGTCCTGCAGGTTCTGCACTTAATGGGCTCGTCTCTCTGGTATACCGCAACAAGATGAGTCACGGATGTAGTTGTTGGTGAAACTATCAAATCACCAGCGTAGGTATAGACAGCCGACAGAATGCACATGTGTAACACGAGGCAGAACGCAGATACGACCAACTGACTTGCATGGTAAATTACCGTGCTTAAATAGCATGCAATATTTGTACTTGCATACTATTGGTTAAACGTGGTTAAACGTGGTTAAACAGCAATTTCGCTTTTTTCTCATTGGTGCAACGTAAATAAATTTGAATTTAATTTACGCAATATGTCGGCCATTAATTTGTGTCGTTACATTACAAATAAAATTTGCAGTTCAAGAAATCTCAATTAAAACTGCTTGAAACTAAAAGAGATTGTTTCTTAAATCACAGTTAAGAGAATGATTTCTAAAACCAGAATTCGTATATATGACCCTTAAGAAAACCGTATCTGTCGAAATTCAGCTTCATTGGGTTGTAACGCGGAGCCGCGCGTTACATTAATATGTTTTATATCCTACTCATAAATTAAATAAAAATTGAAGTTTTCTATCGTTTTTTAATGCCCTCGCTCGTTTTCAGCAAATTAAACATGTTAAACGTTTATTTCTGGTTCAATTACATCACGCAGATTATGTTTAATTACAGCTTTAGCTGAATTTATATAAAACAAATCATATATATATATTATTTATATAATAATTTATATTTGAAAATGCGCAACAGCCAGAGTGGTCTTTCTCGTGGATTTCTATCGTTTTGAAATGAGATAGGTTTTTTAATTTTATTTTTAAATTTTATATATTTCTCAACTTATCCCATTTCAGTAATGCTTCTAACACTTGGAATTTACATATATATTTTAGGAATTTACTTTTTATTTCATCATTATTGTCTATATAGTCTCTCGCATGACTTTTATAAGTACCTGAATTTTTACCGCATTCCTCTATCATGAATCAGATTTGTCCGTCAGCTTCTACAACCCCTTTCATAACTTACAATTCATTACCTAATTTTGCTGATTTCTAGCAAAAAATAGTAGATGTCACGGGTTTGTTTGGAGCCTTATCTGGGAACCTCTTTATTTATACCTTGCAGCCACACATTTTGCGCCAGGTCGATGGTTATCTTAATGGAATTGAGAGTGAGAGAGGTTGCTTTGCGCAATCACGGCAAATGTAACTCATTTCTCCGGTCCCCCACTCTCCTATCTCAAAATATAATCTAGCCTCAGGTCAAACAATTTGGAGACAATTTCCAGCACGTGAAAGTTATCTCTACTGGCAAACGTCGTGCTGTCGTGCATCCTTTTCACAAAAGATTGTCCATCGATGAACTATAAATGCTAAAATCTAGATCAACACTAATATCGATAGGCAAGGTCAAATTAAAGCGTGATTACACATTGTTACAGCGGACAGCTGAGCAAGTGTTAAGCTCTCCTCCAATCACTGTTACCCCTTCCCAAACCAGAGCCGATTATCCTGGATTGAAAAAGCTAAAGATACACGAATCGCTCATCGGAGGCATCCTCTTTGATGCTCCTTACTTCGATCCTATCATGCTGAAAACCAGAGGATTTTGAAGGCTCCCTCTAACCACTAGCACATACGGAAAGTCTCAAAAATCTATCCAACAAAGCCAGACTATACCGCGTCGTTGCTGCCGTTCGCGTCGCATAAGAATCTCCACCAAATGACCCCTCCTGTCTGTCTCCACTGCCAGTCAGAAATCCTTATTTCTAGTCAATATTACAACCAGTGCAGTGGTCCAGAAACCACACAAACGTAAGAACTTCATGGCTCCACTTCCAAAATTATCGATGCTACCCCGGACATTGAAGACAGCCTCTGTTCAGGTTTCGTTCACTCCCATCCCCGCAACGCTGCATTGGTGCAGCCCTTACTGTCCTGTGAATCCGCCTTCGTCCTGCTTTCAAAACCCACACCTCCCACACCCATCCGACAAGAGCGGGTTTAAGGAAGTCCTGATTGATGATAACCGCTTCTTTCTTGTCAGGTAGCAATAAATCACCCTTATCAGCCCTCGGCCATGCTCCGGCCGGCACTGAAAAATTCCCGCACAATTTCCTCCCCGGTTTAAAAGTCTTTCCCCTGAATCTCTATCGGCAACTGTTATCAATTGCTGATAACTCACACCAAAAATCAAACAACTGCGAGAATTTCTACCCTCAAATGAGCTCGATACGTGCTTTTTTATAAAAACGTGGCCGTCTCCTACCACACATTGCGTTAATCTCTTACTCATCAACAGTTTTACTTTCTTTTGAAGCAACAGAATTGTTAGCACAGGGCTTGGTCTGGCTGATCATGTCTGGTACATTCTCATGCCTAAAAGTTTTGACTACATCTAACCGACTATAACCGAAATTCTTTTTATTTCTTCTAATGATTCTAGAACAAGTCTTATCTGTTAGCATTGCCTATAGGCCTCCGAATCTCACAATAATTGATGACACTCACAAGGCCAAACTTAAGTCTACTCTTTTTTGTCAACCTTCCAATCAATACATCTTTAATAATACTGCGGCTGACTCCTTTTGGAGGATAAGCCGGCTCCATTTCATGGAGTTTCTTGGGAATTTGTTACAAGTGGGAGATCTTAATTTTCCTTTGGCTAATTAGCACAGTTAAACATAAAAAATCATCCGCTACCTCGGCGTTTTGCGGAAAATTTACTGAACCAATTTGTGCACTTACTTACACGAGGAAACAACCAACTTGATTGCGCCGGCTCTAAGAAAGAAGCGGCCAACATTCCTAATCTTGAACTATAAAAACCGACAATTTTAAGTGTCAGATACCATTTTCGGCGGAGAACTATATAACATGCAATTGCGTATAAGTTTGCAACAGTAGCCAACTTTATTTAGGGTGGGCGTTAATTCAACAGAAATTCCTCGCAGAAGCGCCATTATAAGAATGAAGCAGTCAGCCCAATGATGAAAACAGACTTCGAGCTGAAGTGTACATAAAGTAGTTAATATTTGTAAATTTGATTTTTTAATTCGATGCTCGTTATACGAGCAAAATATTGCATATGATTGAGTAAAAATAAGGTATACGTGTTACCTTTACAATATGGCTTCTGATGAATTAAAAACATTAATTCAAGGATATATTACTCAAATGAACAATTTAACTGCAAAATTAGGCATAATTAAGTCTCGTCTGGACAATACACTGATAATAAACACAGACGTTATCCGAGTGCATGACCGGACGAATAGAGGTGGACACAATAATGGCGACCACGACGAAGAGTAATGAGAAAGGAATATGTCGACGGTTTCAGCCGAATCTACGAGCTTTTTCAGACCATCATCATAATTTAAGCCTTTGCTAGCACCACTAGATGTGGAAAGGCCACAGTTGTGGTTCAAATAATTTGAAACATCAGTATGAGCCCAAGAATTTACATTAGAAGCACCTATTTTGCGTGTGGCTGTCTAGGAATTAGTGGACCGGACAATAGCAATCCAATGGGAATTGCCCGTTGACCTCAAATATGAAGAATACAAAACACGAGTGTTGGGTCACTGCCGGGCCAGGCCTCAGGAGGTGTTTGATGAATAGTGCAGCCTCAAACGATTACTGGGTGAGATGCCTCTGGATACCATAGCACGCCTCAAGCGGTGGTTCTCCAAGCTAATGGAGTCTTTACACGGGTTGCAACCACATGAGGCCATCGTGTTTAGTCTGTTGGATCCTACCAGATTCGGTGCAGTATCCAGCACCCATGGAGGCCTGGAAGAGAGACTTCAGGTTCTTGAAAGATCGGCCATGATAACAAACAAAGTGGCAGCTGCAACACCACGCATGGGTACATGTTACAACATCTGGCAGGAGCGACATATCGTACTGGGACCACCTAAAATATGTTCCGCATCAGATTGCCCTCAAACAAAAGGAATATGAGAAACGTTGCCAAATGTAAGGATTTTTATTAAAGTTAAATTTTTATAACTCTTCAACTAACCGCCAGTAATAATGTAATTGAATACTGGAGCTGATGTGTCGGTATTACCACTGACTTAGCCATTAAACAACGTAAAACCTATGACAGTTAGTTTATGTCAGGCATCAGGCGCATCGATGGTGGCTTCGGGCGAGTGGGACACGAAATTGTTATTAAATGAAAATATCTACCATATGTTTTTGTTGTAGCGAATACGCAAGCACTCTTATTGGGACTTGATTTCATTAGAAAATGGGTTAAGACGATAGACTGTCAAAATAAGCGTATATGCATATCGCGGCCTGAAATCATAAATTCAATAAAGTCTACATGTACCCCTAACTTGCAGGAAAAGACCAGTTGTCTGCCTGGCTGGTGCAAGTATCTTCAAACCCAAAATGACATTCTATTCCAACTGCCTGATTGCAGCAAACGTCCAGGGCCGACGGTCGACCAGTTTAAACTATGGCTAGAAATAAATGAAGGTTATAAACCACCAAAATTTAAGGTGCTCCTCCAAAGAAATTAGCAGCGGCGACTCGAGGATCTCAAGAAATGATAGAAACCTGCTTTCTTGAACCGTCATCATCTGTTTTCCGAGCACCGGTGATTTACGTTACGCAAAAGGATGGTTCGTTCCGACCTGCGGCTAATTTCCGGCAATTAAACTCGGTAGTTAAACCTGACCCGTATACCATTCCGGCTCTGCGTGTTCTGTTTCTACAGCAAGCGAGACGCAAATGGTTTGCCGTGCTTGATCATAAACAGGCCTGGAGACCGATGGAAGTTATCGTTGCAGGTACCCCAATGTCATTTCCAATTCGCCCGGGTAATATTTGGTCTTAAAAACATGCCGAAAGCGTTCCAAGAAATGATGGACTCGTTCGTGTCTGACTTTACTTGTACAACAGCTTACGTAGACAATGTTATTACATGGGCCACTACTGAACACGAATTACACGTTGGGCTGCATAAGATGTTGGCCAAAGCTGTAGAATGACGATTACACTTTAATCCAGAAAAAGTTCAAATCCGTCGGGAAGTGCGTTTCCTGTGGCATTCAGTACCAGCGGAGGGATGTATGCTGCTAGATGTGAAAGAACAACCTATCAAGGATTATCCGGTGCCTACTACTAGAAAACAATTGTACCGGTTTATTGATATGGTGAAATTCTATATACCATATCTCTCAGGGATGACAGCTACCCAGCAACCATTGTCTAAGTTAACTAGTGCCAAGACACCGGTTCGTTGGACGGAGGAGGCTCGAGAAGCGTTTATGCTATGCCAGCAGAAATTAATAGATGGAACTATTTTGACTTTCCCGGTAGGTAATATGTCAATTGTTACAGACGCATCAGATATTGGGATAGGAGCGTTGTTACAAGCTGACGGACGTCCTGCGAAATATATAAGTCGCAGACTCACTAAGGTGAAACGGAACTAACCGTCACAGAAAAGGAATTTCTTTCCATACAATGGGCGCCACGGAAGGGTAGGAATTTTGTAATCAGGGGACACATAAACTTCTTTACCGACCACAAAGCGCTCTTAGATTGGAGATCACTGAGTATTGAGAAGAAACGTGTACACCAAGCCATTGAAGTGCTGGAAGAATATGGTGTATCTATTCATCATAGAGCCGGGATCGAGAATGCGGCAGCCGATGCGCTCATCAAAATTTCCGCTGTGCGGGTTTCGCCAATAATAAAAGTCTCTGAAGAACAAGGTAAGGATGCTACATGTCAATCAGTTAAAAAACGGCACTGCGGTATTACACACTTAGATCGGACTGTTGGTGCGAAATAAAGGACAAACACTGCAATGGTTTCTGCCAGAGCCTATAGAAACAGAATTGAAGGCCTTTGGCATGAAACGTTGGAACATCCCGGCGCCGGGCGACTCATTGGGACATTGCAGTCACGATTGTATTGGACTGGCATGTCCAAAGAAATTTGTAGCTATTGTCAACAGTGCACTACATGCCAACTTTGTAAGCAACAAAAACGATAAAAAGTCACTCTGTTTGCTTGCGATGCAACTGCACGGAAAGAATATCTGCATATCGACCTAGTAGGTCCACAGCCGGTAGCTCGCGGCGAGGTGTCCTATGCGTTTCCCAGTAGATACGTTTATCCGATTGATCGAGTTTGTACCACTGAAGAAGATCACAACATACAAAATTATAACGTGCTTAGAAGAGCAATAACTCGGTCGTTTTGGTGCACCACAAGTTATTGTTACTGACAAAGGGGCACAGTTTTAGATGAAAGAATTTAATTATTGGTGCAAAGACATTGACATAAAGCATTCCCGCACAGCGACTTATCACTCGCTGACCAACGTGATGGCTGAGCGTGCACACCGGACGACAAAAGAGGTACTGCAATGTTGATACCACGAGAACCCGAGAACTTGGAGAGACAAAGTACATTTGGTCGAACGGGCCATGCGCATTACATTCTCAACAGCTACAGGACTCGCTCCAGCGACCATGGTCTATGGAGGACACATAAGACTGCCAGGTGAACCTATAATCCAAGGATCCCATGAGCGCCGCACCATAACGGATATTCAGGAACGACTAAAACAGTTAACTGAATATGTGGCGCCACACAGCGAAAAGGCTATGCAAAGCAACCAACATGCACTCACCTAAAGGTCGGCGACTATGTCATGGTCACGAAGGTCGAGCCCATGGCATTGCAGGCTGTAAATGATGGGCCTTTTCGCAGGGAATGTGCGGACTCAGATCAGAATACAGTATTTTTAGCAAGCGCGATGGACGACGAGCTATCACACTTGATCGCTTAAGCAGGGTGTCAATGCCGATTCCTGAGGGGGGAGATGTAGCAATAGCCACATTAAAGACAAAGAACAGACAAAGGGTCTTTTCTAGGGCGGACTTTAAATCAACATAAATTCCTCGCAGAAACGCCTGTATAAGGATGAAGCAGTCAGCTCAATGATGAAAGCAGAAGTCGAGCGTAAGTGAACATAAATTAATTAATATTTATAAATATGTTTTATGAAATCCATGCTGGTTATGCGAGCAAAATACTATATACAATTGAGTAAAAATAAAGCATGTGTGGTACCTTTACAATATAGTTTATGATCGGTTAGAAACATTGATTCAAGGACTGACTGCTCAAATGAGCAATTTAACTGCAGAATTAGGCATAATTAAGTCTCGTCTGGACAATACACTGATAATAAACACAGACGTTACCCGAGTGCATGACCGGACGAATAGAGGTGGACACAATAATGGCGACCACGACGAAGAGTAATGAGAAAGGAATATGTCGACGGTTTCAGCCGAATCTACGAGTTTTTTCAGACCATCATCATAATTTAAGCCTTTGCTAGCACCACTAGATGTGGAAAGGCCACAGTTGTGGTTCAAATAATTTGAAACATCAGTATTGTTGTGTCCACCTATGTTTGATGTTCCACGAATTTGTATGTCGTTAGTGTTTATTATTAACGTGTCGTCTAGACGAGCCTTAATTATGCCTAACTCGTCCGTTAAATTCTTCATTTGAGACGCCAGTGCCTGAATCAACGTTTCGACCCCATCAGAAGACATATTTAATTGTGCCATAAATGCTTTATTTTTACTCAATTATATATAGAATTTTGCACGCACAACAACAATCTATTTAATAAAACAAATTTACACATTAATTAATATATGTGCACATCAGCTCAACGTCTGCTTTCTCATTGTGCTGCCTGCTTACTTCTTATCCGGGCGCTTCTGCGAGGAATTTCTGTTGAAATAATGTCTGCCCTAGATAAGACCTTTTGCTCATTATTTGTCTTAAAGGTGGCTATTGCCACATCTTCCCCCCCCTCAGGAATCGGCTTTCGCACTCTGCTTAAACGATCCAGTGCCACAGCTCGTGGTCCATCGGGCAGGCTAACAAAAACAGTATTGTGCTCGGCGTCCACCCTCTCCACGCGATACGGCCCATCATTGACAGCCTGCAGTGCCATGGGCTCGACCCTCGCTACCATGACATAATCGCCGACCTTTAGGCGAGTGCGTGTCGGTTGCCTTGCATAGCTTTGTCGCTGTGTTGCGCCTACATATTCAGTTAACTGTTTTAGTCGTTCCTGAATATCCGCTATGGTGCAGCGCTCATGGGACCCTTGGATTACAGGTTCACCTGGCAGTCTTATGTGTCCTCCATAGACCATGGTCGTTGGAGCGAAACCTGTCGCTGTTGAGACTGTAAAGCGCATGGCCCGCTCAACCAAATGTAATTTGTCTCTCCACGTTCCCGGGCTTTCGTGGCACCAACATCGCAGTACCTCTTTCATCGTCCTATGTGCGCGCTCAGCTGTTGCATTGGTTTGCGGGTGATAAGTGGCTGTGCGGGAATGCTTTATGTCAAGGTCTTTGCACCACTGATTAAATTCTTTCGACTCAAACTGTGCGCCTTGATCGGTGACAATAACTTGTGGGGTACCGAATCGACTGAGCCATCGCTCTTCTAAGCACGTTATAATCTTTTCTGTTGTGATCTTCTTCAGTGGTACAAACTCGACCCATCGGGTAAACTTATCGACCATGGAAAACACATAGGACACGCCACCGCGAGCTACTGGCAGTGGACCTACCAGGTCGATATGCAGAAACTCGTTCCGTGCAGTAGCATTGAAAGCAATCGGAGTGACCTTTTCTCGTTTTTGTGGTTTACAACGTTGGCATGTAGTGCACTGTTGACAATAGCTACGAATTTCTTTGGACATACCAGGCCAATACAATCGTGATTGCAATGTCTCAATGAGCCGCCCAGCGCCGGGATGTCCCAATGTTTCATGCCAAAAGGCCATTAATTCTGTTCTTATAGATTCTGGCACAAACCATTGCACTGTTTGTCCTTCTTTCCGCACCAACAGGCCGTTCTGTAGACTCAACGTTTTATATGGTGCCAACACCACTGTGCCGTTTTTAACTGATTGACTATTTCCTGACATGTAGCATCTCTTCCCTGTTCTTCAGAGACCTTTATAAGCGGCGAAACCCGAACAGCGGAAATTCTGCTGAGCGCATCGGCCGCCGCATTCTCGATTCCTGCTCTATGATGAATTGATATATCGTACTCTTCTAGTTCTTCAATGGCTCGATGTACTCGTTTCTTCTCAATACCTAGTGATCTCCAATGCACTAGCGCTTTGTGGTCAGTAAAGACGTCCACGTGTCCCCCTATGACAAAATATCTAAACTTCCGTAGCGCCCATTGTACGGCAAGTAATTCTTTTTCTGTGACTGTATAGTTCTGTTCCGCCTTAGTGAGTGTGCGACTTATATATTGCGCAGGACGTCCGTCAGCTTGTAACACCGCTCCTATACCAATATCTGACGCGTCTGTAACAATTGACATATTACCTACCGGGAAAGTCAAAATAGTTGCCTCTATTAATTTCTGCTTGCATAGTACAAACGCTTGTTGAGCCTCCTCCGTCCAACGAAATGGTATCTTGGCACTAGTTAACTGAGATAAGGGCTGTTGTGTAACCGCCATCCCTGCGAGGTATGGTCTATAGAAATTCACCATACCAATAAACCGGCGCAATTGTTTTCTAGTAGTAGGCACCGGATAATCCCTGATAGGTTGTACATTCGAATCTAACGGCATGCATCCTTCCGCTGAGACTAAGTGCCCCAAGAACCGCACTTCTTGACCTATCTGTACCTTTTCTGGATTAAAATGTAATCGCCATTCTACAGCTTTGGCCAACATCTTCTGCAGCCTCACACGTAATTCGTGTTCAGTAGTGGCCCATATAATAACATCGTCTACGTAAGCTGTTGTACACGTTAAGTCAGACACGAACGAGTCCATCATTCTTTGGAACACTTTCGGAGCGTTTTTAAGGCCAAATGGTACCCGGGTGAATTGGAAATGACCTTGGGGTACTTGTACCGCTAACTTCCATCGGTCTTCGGGCCGCACGCCTATTTGCCAAAATCCCTGTTTAAGATCAAGCACGGCAAACCATTTGCCTCCCGCCAGCTGTAAGAACAGATCACGCAGAGCCGGCATGGGATACGGGTCCGGTTTAGTTACTGAGTTCAATTGCCTAAAATCAGCCGCTGGTCGGAGCGAACCATCCTTTTTCGTAACATAAACCATTGGAGCACGAAAAACAGATGTTGACGGTTCAAGAACGCCGGCTTCTATCATTTCTTGGGTTGCTCGAGTCGCTGCTTCTAATTTCTTGGGAGGGGCACCATATACTTTTGGTGGTTCGTAACCATCATTTAGTTCTAACCATAACTTAAACTGGTCGACCGTCGGCCCTGGACGCTCGCTACAATCAGGCAGTTGGAATATACTGTTATATTGGTTTTGAAGATTCTTCCACCACTCAGGCAGACAACTGGTCTCCTCTTGAATCTTATGGTTACCTATAGACTTTATTGATCTTATTCCTTCCGGCCGCGATAGGTATACACGTTTATTTTGACAGTCTATCGTCTTAACCCATTTTCTAATGAAATCAAGTCCCAATAAGGGCGTCTGCGTATTCGAAACAACAAAAGACATATGATAGACCTTTTCATTTATTAACAACTTTGTGTCCCACTCGCCCACAGCCACCATCGATGCGCCCGATGCCTGACATAAACTTGCTTTCGTAGGTTTTATATTGTTCAATGGCCAAGTCAATGGTAGTACCGACACATCCGCTCCAGTATCCAATTGCATTATTACTGGCTGTCCGTTGAAGAGTTCTAAAAATTTAACTTTAATGAAAATTCTTACATTTGGCAGTGTTTCCCACACTTCCTTTTCTTCACAAGCCATCTGGTTCGGACCACTTTTTGGTTTGTTCTGCTGGTCTTCCTTCGATCTACCCGTCGGAGCCACCAAAGGATTAATTTTTGTGCCTTGTTCTCTGCCTCCATTATTTGTGAGATTGTTCACCCTGTTACCCCACTGCACTGGTCGTTCTCTAGGGGCAGTAAATGGGTTTTGTTGCCGCTTATACGCCGTATTCGTCGGAGCCGGAGTCCTTATATACTGACTTTGCTTCCAAGCCACTGGCTGTTGCCTTCTGTCGCGGAACTGCTTATTATGACGCGAAGAATTCCAATACGGTATGTCGCTCCTCTCAGATGTTGTAACTGTACCCATGCGTGGAGATGCCGCTGCCATCTTATTTGTCATTATGGCCGAGCTTTGAAGAGCCTGAAGTCTCTCTTCAAGGCCTCCTGGGCTGCTGGATATTTCTCCGTATCTAGTAGGATCCAGCAGCATGAACATGATGGCCTCATGTGGTTGCAAGCCTGGTAAAGACTCGGTAAGCTTCGAGAACCACCGCTTGATACGTGCCATGGTATCCATGGGCATCTCACCCTTTAATGGTGTCAGGCTGTATAATTCTGAGAACACTTCTTGAGGCCTGGCCCGGAAATGATCCAACACGCGTCTTTTGTATTCTTCATATGTGAGGTCAACTGGCAATTCCAATTGGACAGCTACTGTCCGGTCCACTAATTCCTGTACAGCTACACGCACAATAGGTGCTTCCAATGTAAATTCTTGGGCTCACACTGATGCTTCAAATTTTTCGAACCACAACTGTGGCCTTTCCACATCTAGTGGTGCTAACATCGGCTTAAACTCTGATGACGGTCTGACATAACTCGTCGATTCGGCTGAAAACGCTGGCATATTAATTCCTGATTCCTCTTCGCCGGGGTCGCCATTGTTGTGTCCACCTATGTTTGATGTTCCACGAATTTGTATGTCGTTAGTGTTTATTATTAACGTGTCGTCTAGACGAGCCTTAATTATGCCTAACTCGTCCGTTAAATTCTTCATTTGAGACGCCAGTGCCTGAATCAACGTTTCGACCCCATCAGAAGACATATTTAATTGTGCCATAAATGCTTTATTTTTACTCAATTATATATAGAATTTTGCACGCACAACAACAATCTATTTAATAAAACAAATTTACACATTAATTAATATATGTGCACATCAGCTCAACGTCTGCTTTCTCATTGTGCTGCCTGCTTACTTCTTATCCGGGCGCTTCTGCGAGGAATTTCTGTTGAAATAATGTCTGCCCTAGATAAGACCTTTTGCTCATTATTTGTCTTAAAGGTGGCTATTGCCACAAGTATGAGCCCAAGAATTTACATTAGAAGCACCTATTTTGCGTGTGGCTGCCTAGGAATTAGTGGACCGGACAATAGCAATCCAATGGGAATTGCCCGTTGACCTCAAATATGAAGAATACAAAACACGAGTGTTGGGTCACTGCCGGGCCAGGCCTCAGGAGGTGTTTTATGAATAGTACAGCCTCAAACCATTACTGGGTGAGATGCCTCTGGATACCATAGCACGCCTCAAGCGGTGGTTCTTCAAGCTAATTGAGTCTTTACACGGGTTGCAACCACATGAGGCCATCGTGTTTAGTCTGTTGGATCCTACCAGATTCGGTGCAGTATCCAGCACCCATGGAGGCCTGGAAGAGAGACTTCAGGTTCTTGATAGATAGGCCATGATAACAAACAAAGTGGCAGCTGCAACACCACGCATGGGTACATGTTACAACATCTGGCAGGAGCGACATATCGTACTGGGACCACCTAAAATATGTTCCGCATCAGATTGCCCTCAAACAAAAGGAATATGAGAAACGTTGCCAAATGTAAGGATTTTTATTAAAGTTAAATTTTTATAAGTCTTCAACTAACCGCCAGTAATAATGTAATTGAATACTGGAGCTGATGTGTCGGTATTACCACTGACTTAGCCATTAAACAACGTAAAACCTATGACAGTAAGTTTATGTCAGGCATCAGGCGCATCGATGGTGGCTTCGGGCGAGTGGGACACGAAATTGTTATTAAATGAAAATATCTACCATATGTTTTTGTTGTAGCGAATACGCAAGCACTCTTATTGGGACTTGATTTCATTAGAAAATGGGTTAAGACGATAGACTGTCAAAATAAGCGTATATGCATATCGCGGCCTGAAATCATAAATTCAATAAAGTCTACATGTACCCCTAACTTGCAGGAAAAGACCAGTTGTCTGCCTGGCTGGTGCAAGTATCTTCAAACCCAAAATGACATTCTATTCCAACTGCCTGATTGCAGCAAACGTCCAGGGCCGACGGTCGACCAGTTTAAACTATGGCTAGAAATAAATGAAGGTTATAAACCACCAAAATTTAAGGTGCTCCTCCAAAGAAATTAGCAGCGGCGACTCGAGGATCTCAAGAAATGATAGAAACCTGCTTTCTCGAACCGTCATCATCTGTTTTCCGAGCACCGGTGATTTACGTTACGCAAAAGGATGGTTCGTTCCGACCTGCGGCTAATTTCCGGCAATTAAACTCGGTAGTTAAACCTGACCCGTATACCATTCCGGCTCTGCGTGTTCTGTTTCTACAGCAAGCGAGACGCAAATGGTTTGCCGTGCTTGATCATAAACAGGCCTGGAGACCGATGGAAGTTATCGTTGCAGGTACCCCAATGTCATTTCCAATTCGCCCGGGTAATATTTGGTCTTAAAAACATGCCGAAAGCGTTCCAAGAAATGATGGACTCGTTCGTGTCTGACTTTACTTGTACAACAGCTTACGTAGACAATGTTATTACATGGGCCACTACTGAACACGAATTACACGTTGGGCTGCATAAGATGTTGGCCAAAGCTGTAGAATGACGATTACACTTTAATCCAGAAAAAGTTCAAATCGGTCGGGAAGTGCGTTTCCTGTGGCATTCAGTACCAGCGGAGGGATGTATGCTGCTAGATTTGAAAGAACAACCTATCAAGGATTATCCGATGCCTGCTACTAAAAAACAATTGTACCGGTTTATTGATATGGTGAAATTCTATATACCATATCTCGCAGGGATGACAGCTACCCAGCAACCATTGTCTAAGTTAACTAGTGCTAAGACACCGGTTCGTTGGACGGAGGAGGCTCGAGAAGCGTTTATGCTATGCAAGCAGAAATTAATAGATGCAACTATTTTGACTTTCCCGGTAGGCAATATGTCAATTGTTACAGACGCATCAGATATTGGGATAGGAGCGTTGTTACAAGCTGACGGACGTCCTGCGAAATATTTAAGTCGCAGACTCACTAAGGCGAAACGGAACTAACCGTCACAGAAAAGGAATTTCTTTCCATACAATGGGCGCTACGGATGTGTAGGAATTTTGTAATCAGGGGACACATAAACTTCTTTACCGACCACAAAGCGCTCTTACATTGGAGATCACTGAGTATTGAGAAGAAACGTGTACAACAAGCTATTGAAGTGCTGGAAGAATATGATGTATCTATTCATCAAAGAGCCAGGATTGAGAATGCGGCAGCCGTGCGATCAGCAGAATTTCCGCTGTGCGGGTTTTGCCATTTATAAAAGTCTCTGAAGAACAAGGTAAAGATGCCACATGTCAATCAGTTAAAAAACGGCACTGTGGTATTACACACTTAGAACGGACTGTTGGTGCGGAATAAAGGTCAAACACTGCAATGGTTTGTGCCAGAGACTATAAGAACAGAATTGATGGCCTTTGGCATGAAACGTTGGAACATCTCGGTGCCGGGTTGACTCATTGAGACATTGCAGTCACGATTGTATTGGACTGGCATGTCCAAAGAAATTTGTAGCTATTGTCAACATTGCACTACATGCCAACGTTAATAGCTAAAAAACTGATAAAAAGTCTCTCTGATTGCTTGTAATGCCACTGCACGGAAAGAGTTTCTGCACATCGACCTAGTAGGTCCACAGCCGGTAGCTCGCGGCGGGGTGTCCTATGTGCTTTTCAGTCGATACGTTTATCCGATGGATCGAGTTTGTACCACTGAAGAAGATCACAACATACAAAATTATAACATGCTTAGAAGAGCAAAAACTCAGTCGGTTTGGTGCACTACAAGTTATTGTTACCGACAAAGGGCACAGTTTTATAAGAAAGAATTTAATTATTGGTGCAAAGACCTTGACAAAAAGCATTCCCGCACAGCGACTTATCACACGCAGACCATCGTGATGGCTGAGCGCGCGCACCGGACGACAAAAGAGGTAATGCAATGTTGGTACCACGAGATCCCGAGAACTTGGAGAGACAAAGTACATTTGGTCGAACGGGCCATGCGCTTCACATTCTCAACAGCTACAGGATTCGCTCCAGCGACCATGGTCTATGGAGGACACAAAAGACTGCCAGGTGAACCTATAATTCAAGGATCCAATGAGTGCTGCACCATAACGGATATTCAGTAACGACTAAAACAGTTAACTGAATATGTGGCGCCACACAGCGACAAGGCTATGCAAAGCAACCAACATGCACTCAACTAAAGGTCGGCGACTATGTCATGGTCACGAAGGTCGAGCCCATGGCATTGCAGGCTGTCAATAATGGGCCGTATCGCAGGGAATATGTGGACTCAGATCACAATACAGTATTTTTTAGCAAGCTCGATGGACGACGAGCTATCACACTTGATCGCTTAAGCAGGGTTTCAATGCCGATTCCTGAGGGGGGAGATGTAGCAATAGCCACCTTTAAGACAAAGAACAGACAAAGGGTCTTTTCTAGGGCGGACATTAATTCAACATAAATTCCTCGCAGAAACGCCCGTATAAGGATGAAGCACTCAGCTCAATGATGAAAGCAGATGTCTAGCTGAAGTGAACATAAATTAATTAATATTCATAAATATGTTTTATGAAATCCATGCTGGTTATGCGAGCAAAATAGTATATACAATTGAGTAAAAATAAAGCATGTGTGGTACCTTTACAATATGTTTTATGATCGGTTAGAGACATTGATTGAAATACTGACTGCTTAAAAGAGCAATTTTACTGCAGATTTAAGCATAATTAAGTCTCTTCTGGACAATACACTGATAATAAAAACAGACGTTATCCGAGTGCATGACCCGATAAATAGAGTTGGACCCAATAATGGCGACCACGACGAAGAGTAATGAGAAAGGAATATGTCGACAGTTCCAGCCGAATCTACGAGTCTTTTCAGACCATCATCATAATTTAAGCCTATGCTAGCACCTCTAGATGTGGAAAGGCTACAGTTGTGGTTCAAATAATTTGAAACATCAGTTCGAGCCCAAGAATTTACATTAGAAGCACCTATTTTGCGTATGGCTGTCTAGGAATTAGTGGACCGTACAGTAGCAATCCAATGGGAATTGCCCATTGACCTCAAATATGAAGAATACAAAACACGAGTGTTGTGTCACTGCCGGGCCAGGCCTCAGGAGGTGTTTTATGAATAGTACAGCCTCAAACCATTACTGGGTGAAATGCCTCTGGATACCATAGCACGCATCAAGCGGTGCTTCTCCAAGCTAATGGAGTTTTTACCCGGGTTGCAACCACATGAGGCCATCGTGTTTAGTCTGTTGGATCCTACCAGATGCGGTGCCGTATCCGGCACCCATGGAGGCCTGGAAGAGAGACTTCAGGTTCTTGAAAGTTTGGCCATAATAACAAACAAAGTGGCAGCTGCAACACCACGCATGGGTACATGTTACAACATCTGGCAGGAGCGACATATCGTACTGGGACAACCTAAAATATGTTCCGCATCAGGTGGCCTTCAAACAAAAGGAATATGAGAAACGTTGCCAAATGTAAGGATTTTTATTAAAGTTAAATTTTTATAAATCTTCAACTAACCGCCAGTAACAATGTAATTGAATTCTGGAGCTGATGTGTCTGTATTACCACTGACTTGGCCATTAAACAACGTAAAACCTACGACAGCAAGTTTATGTCAGGCATCGGGCGCATCGATGGTGGCTTCGGGCGAGTGGGACACGAAATTGTTATTAAATGAAAATATCTACCATATGTCTTTTGTTGTAGCGAATACGCAAACACTCTAATTGGGACTTGATTTCATTAGAAAATGGGTTAAGACGATAGACTGACAAAATAAGCGTATATGCATATCGCGGCCTGAAATCATAAATTCAATAAAGTCTGCATGTACCCCTAACTTGCAGGAAAAGACCAGTTGTCTGCCTGGCTGGTGCAAGAATCTTCAAACCCAAAATGACATTCTATTCCAACAGCCTGATTGCAGCGAACGTCCAGGGCCGACGGTCGACCAGTTTGAACTATGGCTAGAAATAAATGAAGGTTATAAACCACCAAACTTTAAGGTGCTCCTCCAAAGAAATTAGCAGCGGCGACTCGAGGATCTCAAGAAATGATAGAAACCTGCTTTCTCGAACCATCATCATCTGTTTTTCGAGCACCGGTGGTTTACGTTACGCAAATAGATGGTCCGTTCCGACCTGCGGCTAATTTCCGGCAATTAAACTCGTAGTTAAACCTGACCCGTATACCATTCCGGCTCTGCATGTTCTGTTTCTACAGCAAGCGAGACGCAAATGGTTTGCCGTTCTTGATCGTAAACAGGGATTTTGGCAAATAGGCGTGCGGCCCGGAGACCGATGGAAGTTATCGGTGCAGGTACCCAAATGTCATTTCCAATTCGCCCGGGTACCATTTGGTCTTAAAAATACGCCGAAAGTGTTCCAAGGAATGATGGACTCGTTTGTGTCTGACTTTACTTGTACAACAGCTTACGTAGCAATGTCATTGTATGGGCCACTACTGAACACGAATTACATGTTGGGCTGCATAAGATGTTGGCCAAAGCTGTAGAATGACGATTACACTTTAATCCAGAAAAAGTTCAAATCCGTCGGGAAGTGCGTTTCCTGTGGCATTCAGTACCAGCGGAGGGATGTATGCTGCTAGATGTGAAAGAACAACCTATCAAGGATTATCCGGTGCCTACTACTAGAAAACAATTGTACCGGTTTATTGATATGGTGAAATTCTATATACCATATCTCTCAGGGATGACAGCTACCCAGCAACCATTGTCTAAGTTAACTAGTGCCAAGACACCGGTTCGTTGGACGGAGGAGGCTCGAGAAGCGTTTATGCTATGCCAGCAGAAATTAATAGATGGAACTATTTTGACTTTCCCGGTAGGTAATATGTCAATTGTTACAGACGCATCAGATATTGGGATAGGAGCGTTGTTACAAGCTGACGGACGTCCTGCGAAATATATAAGTCGCAGACTCACTAAGGTGAAACGGAACTAACCGTCACAGAAAAGGAATTTCTTTCCATACAATGGGCGCCACGGAAGGGTAGGAATTTTGTAATCAGGGGACACATAAACTTCTTTACCGACCACAAAGCGCTCTTAGATTGGAGATCACTGAGTATTGAGAAGAAACGTGTACACCAAGCCATTGAAGTGCTGGAGGAATATGGTGTATCTATTCATCATAGAGCCGGGATCGAGAATGCGGCAGCCGATGCGCTCATCAAAATTTCCGCTGTGCGGGTTTCGCCAATAATAAAAGTCTCTGAAGAACAAGGTAAGGATGCTACATGTCAATCAGTTAAAAAACGGCACTGCGGTATTACACACTTAGATCGGACTGTTGGTGCGAAATAAAGGACAAACACTGCAATGGTTTCTGCCAGAGCCTATAGAAACAGAATTGAAGGCCTTTGGCATGAAACGTTGGAACATCCCGGCGCCATGCGACTCATTGGGACATTGCAGTCACGATTGTATTGGACTGGCATGTCCAAAGAAATTTGTAGCTATTGTCAACAGTGCACTACATGCCAACTTTGTAAGCAACAAAAACGATAAAAAGTCACTCTGTTTGCTTGCGATGCAACTGCACGGAAAGAATATCTGCATACCGACCTAGTAGGTCCACAGCCGGTAGCTCGCGGCGAGGTGTCCTATGCGTTTCCCAGTAGATACGTTTATCCGATTGATCGAGTTTGTACCACTGAAGAAGATCACAACATACAAAATTATAACGTGCTTAGAAGAGCAATAACTCGGTCGTTTTGGTGCACCACAAGTTATTGTTACCGACAAAGGGGCACAGTTTTAGATGAAAGAATTTAATTATTGGTGCAAAGACATTGACATAAAGCATTCCCGCACAGCGACTTATCACTCGCTGACCAACGTGATGGCTGAGCGTGCACACCGGACGACAAAAGAGGTACTGCAATGTTGATACCACGAGAACCCGAGAACTTGGAGAGACAAAGTACATTTGGTCGAACGGGCCATGCGCATTACATTCTCAACAGCTACAGGACTCGCTCCAGCGACCATGGTCTATGGAGGACACATAAGACTGCCAGGTGAACCTATAATCCAAGGATCCCATGAGCGCCGCACCATAACGGATATTCAGGAACGACTAAAACAGTTAACTGAATATGTGGCGCCACACAGCGAAAAGGCTATGCAAAGCAACCAACATGCACTAACCTAAAGGTCGGCGACTATGTCATGGTCGCGAAGGTCGAGCCCATGGCATTGCAGGCTGTCAATGATGGGCCTTTTCGCAGGGAATGTGCGGACTCAGATCAGAATACAGTATTTTTAGCAAGCGCAATGGACGACGAGCTATCACACTTGATCGCTTAAGCAGGGTGTCAATGCCGATTCCTGAGGGGGGAGATGTAGCAATAGCCACATTAAAGACAAAGAACAGACAAAGGGTCTTTTCTAGGGCGGACTTTAAATCAACATAAATTCCTCGCAGAAACGCCTGTATAAGGATGAAGCAGTCAGCTCAATGATGAAAGCAGAAGTCGAGCGTAAGTGAACATAAATTAATTAATATTTATAAATATGTTTTATGAAATCCATGCTGGTTATGCGAGCAAAATACTATATACAATTGAGTAAAAATAAAGCATGTGTGGTACCTTTACAATATAGTTTATGATCGGTTAGAAACATTGATTCAAGGACTGACTGCTCAAATGAGCAATTTAACTGCAGAATTAGGCATAATTAAGTCTCGTCTGGACAATGCACTGATAATAAACACAGACGTTACCCGAGTGCATGACCGGACGAATAGAGGTGGACACAATAATGGCGACCACGACGAAGAGTAATGAGAAAGGAATATGTCGACGGTTTCAGCCGAATCTACGAGTTTTTTCAGACCATCATCATAATTTAAGCCTTTGCTAGCACCACTAGATGTGGAAAGGCCACAGTTGTGGTTCAAATAATTTGAAACATCAGTATGAACCCAAGAATTTACATTAGAAGCACCTATTTTGCGTGTGGCTGCCTAGGAATTAGTGGACCGGACAATAGCAATCCAATGGGAATTGCCCGTTGACCTCAAATATGAAGAATACAAAACACGAGTGTTGGGTCACTGCCGGGCCAGGCCTCAGGAGGTGTTTTATGAATAGTACAGCCTCAAACCATTACTGGGTGAGATGCCTCTGGATACCATAGCACGCCTCAAGCGGTGGTTCTTCAAGCTAATTGAGTCTTTACACGGGTTGCAACCACATGAGGCCATCGTGTTTAGTCTGTTGGATCCTACCAGATTCGGTGCAGTATCCAGCACCCATGGAGGCCTGGAAGAGAGACTTCAGGTTCTTGATAGATAGGCCATGATGACAAACAAAGTGGCAGCTGCAACACCACGCATGGGTACATGTTACAACATCTGGCAGGAGCGACATACCGTACTGGGACCACCTAAAATATGTTCCGCATCAGATTGCCCTCAAACAAAAGGAATATGAGAAACGTTGCCAAATGTAAGGATTTTTATTAAAGTTAAATTTTTATAAGTCTTCAACTAACCGCCAGTAATAATGTAATTGAATACTGGAGCTGATGTGTCGGTATTACCACTGACTTAGCCATTAAACAACGTAAAACCTATGACAGTAAGTTTATGTCAGGCATCAGGCGCATCGATGGTGGCTTCGGGCGAGTGGGACACGAAATTGTTATTAAATGAAAATATCTACCATATGTCTTTTGTTGTAGCGAATACGCAAGCACTCTTATTGGGACTTCATTTCATTAGAAAATGGGTTAAGACGATAGACTGTCAAAATAAGCGTATATGCATATCGCGGCCTGAAATCATAAATTCAATAAAGTCTGCATGTACCCCTAACTTGCAGGAAAAGACCAGTTGTCTGCCTGGCTGGTGCAAGAATCTTCAAACCCAAAATGACATTCTATTCCAACAGCCTGATTGCAGCGAACGTCCAGGGCCGACGGTCGACCAGTTTGAACTATGGCTAGAAATAAATGAAGGTTATAAACCACCAAAATTTAAGGTGCTCCTCCAAAGAAATTAGCAGCGGCGACTCGAGGATCTCAAGAAATGATAGAAACCTGCTTTCTCGAACCATCATCATCTGTTTTTCGAGCACCGGTGGTTTACGTTACGCAAATAGATGGTCCGTTCCGACCTGCGGCTAATTTCCGGCAATTAAACTCGGTAGTTAAACCTGACCCGTATACCATTCCGGCTCTGCATGTTCTGTTTCTACAGCAAGCGAGACGCAAATGGTTTGCCGTTCTTGATCGTAAACAGGGATTTTGGCAAATAGGCGTGCGGCCCGGAGACCGATGGAAGTTATCGGTGCAGGTACCCAAATGTCATTTCCAATTCGCCCGGGTACCATTTGGTCTTAAAAATACGCCGAAAGTGTTCCAAGGAATGATGGATTCGTTTGTGTCTGACTTTACTTGTACAACAGCTTACGTAGCAATGTCATTGTATGGGCCACTACTGAACACGAATTACATGTTGGGCTGCATAAGATGTTGGCCAAAGCTGTAGAATGACGATTACACTTTAATCCAGAAAAAGTTCAAATAGGTCGGGAAGTAAGGTTCCTGTGGCATTCAGTACCAGCGGAGGGATGTATGCTGTTAGATTCGAAAGAACAACCTATCAAGGATTATCCGGTGCCTACTACTAGAAAACAATTGCACCGGTTTTTTGATATGGTGAAATTCTGTATACCATATCTCGCAGGGATGACAACTACCCAGCAACCATTGTCTAAGTTAACTAGTGCCAAGACACCGGTTTGTTGGACGGAGGAGGCTCGAGAAGCGTTTATGCTATGCAAGCAGAAATTAATAGATGGAACTATTTTGACTTTCCCGGTAGGTAATATGTCAATTGTTACAGACTCATCAGATATTGAGATAGGAGCGTTGTTACAAACTGACGGACGTCCTGCGAAATATATAACTCGCAGACTCACTAAGGCGAAACGGAACTAACCGTCACAGAAATGGAATTTCTTTCCATACAATGGGCGCTACGGAAGTGTAGGAATTTTGTAATCAGGGGACACATAAACTTCTTTACCGACCACAAAGCGCTCTTACATTGGAGATCACTGAGTATTGAGAAGAAACGTGTACAACAAGCCATTGAAGTGCTGGAAGAATATGGTTTATCTATTCATCAAAGAGCCGTGATCGAGAATGCGGCAGCCGATGCGCTCAGCAGAATTTCCGCTGTGCGGGTTTCGCCACTTATAAAAGTCTCTGAAGAACAAGGTAAGGATACCACATGTCAATCAGTTAAAAAACGGCACAGTGGTATTACACACTTAGAACGGACTGTTGATGCGGAATAAAGGACAAACACTGCAATGGTTTGTGCCAGAGTCTATAAGAACAGAATTGATGGCCTTTGGCATGAAACGTTGGAACATCTCGGCGCCGGGCGACTCATTGAGACATTGCAGTCACGATTGTATTGGACTGGCATGTCCAAAGAAATTTGTAGCTATTGTCAACAGTGCACTACATGCCAACGTTGTTAGCTAAAAAACCGATAAAAAGTCACTCTGATTGCTTGTAATGCCACTGCACGGAAAGAGTTTCTGCACATCAACCTAGTAAGTCCACAGCCGGTAGCTCGCGGCGGGGTGTCCTATGTGTTTCCCAGTCGATACGTTTATCCGATGAATCGAGTTTATACCACTCAAGATGATCACAACATACAAAATTATAACGTGCTTAGATGAGCAATAACTCAGTCGGTTTGATGCACTACAAGTTATTGTTACCGACAAAGGGCACAGTTTTAGATGAAAGAATTTAATTATTGGTGCAAAGACCTTGACATAAAGCATTCCCGCACTGCGACTTATCACACGCAGACCATCGTGATGGCTGAGCGCGCATATCGGACGACAAAAGTGGTACTGCAATGTTGGTACCACGAGAGCCCAAGAACTTGGAGAGACAAAGTACATTTGGTCGAACGGGCCATGCGTTTCACATTCTCATGAGCTACAGGATTCGCTCCAGCGACCATGGTCTATGGAGGACACATAAGACTGCCAGGTGAACCTATAATCCGAGGATACCATGAGCGCTGCACCATAACGGATATTCAGTAACGACTAAAACAGTTAACTGAATATGTGGCGCCACAGAGCGACAAGGCTATGCAAAGCAACCAACATGCACTCACCTAAAGGTCGGCGAGTATGTCATGGTCACGAAGGTCGAGCCCATGGCACTGCAGGCTGTCAATGATGGGCCGTATCGCATGGAATGTGCGGACTCAGATCACAATACAGTATTTTTTAGCAAGCTCGATGGACGACGAGCTATCACACTTGATCACTTAAGCAGGGTGTCAATGCCGATTCCTGAGGGGGAGATGTAGCAATAGCCACAATTTAGACAAAGAACAGACAAAGGGTCTTTTCTAGGGCGGACTTTAATTCAACATAAATTCCTCGCAGAAACGCCCGTATAAAGGTGAAGCAGTCAGCTCAATGATGAAAGCAGATGTCGAGCTGAAGTGAACATAAATTAATTAATATTTATAAAAATGTTTTATGAAATCCATGCTGGCTATGCGAGTAAAATACTATATACAATTGAGTAAAAATAAAGCATGTGTGGTACCTTTACAATATGGTTTATGATCGGTTAGAAACATTGATTGAAGGACTGACTGCGCAAATGAGCAATTTAACTGCAGAATTAGGCATAATTAAATCTCGTCTGCATGATACACTTATAATAATCAGAGACGATATCCCAGTGCGTGGCCCAACCAAGAGAAGTGGACACAATTGAGGTATTGGGCACCTATTAACAACTTAGTTCAAATATGACGTTGTGGTCATGACTTTTGTAGAGTGGTCTTTGTGCAATTAATGAAGTTGAGATATGCATTGAAAGTGGCCTGTACCATGATATGAAGCTGATCACTACTTAGTGTTGCTACACAAAAGCGTTAGCTCTAAGTAGCTGGTCATACCAAAATAGGCAGTGTAATGTCATGTGTGAGAAATACATTATAATGTAAAAATATATACGTTAAAATCAAAGGTAACTGCATAAAAATATGTACACAAACATTGCCTCAGTGATGGCATAATACCAAAGAACTGTTCAAAAATACTACACAATTGTTAGCTAAGAACAGCTGGTTATGCCACGTGAGACAAATACGAAAAATAACGTAAGGTTAAAAAATTTTGATGGTTAAATTAATGTTTTAAAAAAATCAATTACGCGTTATACAAAGCAGGATATTTAGATTGTGGGCAGACGGAGCCTGAGACGTGTGTAGAAGGTTGAACGCTCTCAGGATCAGGCGGTTTGATAAATGGTTTCAACCTGTCTATGCTTACTGATGTCGGTGTAGCGCCTTGCATAATAATGAAGTATTTTGATTGTCTGAGCAAAATCGGGTAAGGACCGCGATACTTTGGTTGTAGTGGTGCAACAGCATTATTGTTGCGAACGAGTACTCTCTTGCAGCTGTGGAGCTGTGGGTGAACGAAGACTGGACGAGGCGTATGTCTCGGTTGCAGTTCAGACATGTTACCGAAATGAAGTCGAAGGCGGGTAGCTTCGTCTTGTGGGTCATCTTGTGCCGGTAGTAGACGTAGGAGCTGACTAGGCAGGCGTAGATCCATGCCATACAAGAGTTGTGACGCAGATGTTTTAATGGATTCACGAGTACGGGAACGCATGGCAAGCAGAACTAAAGGTTGTGCATCGACCCAGTTGCCATTAATGGACGAGGATGCTAAAGCAGCTTTGAGTTCCCTATGCATTCTTTCTACCATACCGTTAGCTTGGGGACGGTAGGCAGTCGTCTGGCGTAAGATGCATCCCATGTACTGCAAGGTGGTTTTGAAACGATCAGATTAGAAGCAAGTGCCTCTGTCCGTGATGACCTCATTGGGAACACCATAATTGGATATCCATGTAAAGATAAAAGAAATGGTGCCAAGAGATAATGTCGCAGGCCACCGTGTAAATCTATCGATCATAGTTAGAAGGTAACTGAAAACTTGAACCTTTGTCAGATGAACTATGTCGATGTGGACGATGGCTAGGCGAGAAGTAGATCGAAATTGTTGCAACTTAGAACGAATGTGTCGTGTGATCTTATTTTTCTGACAAATAGCACACTCTGAGACCCATCGTTTAACATTCTGCCTAAGTCTGTGACCCCAGAAACGATCTGTAAGAAGTCGGACAGTCGCTGGGCTTCCTGGGTGAGAAATTGAGTGAATTGAATCGAAAACTTTTCTCTGAAGGCTGGTCGGCAGAACTGGCTTGTCGGGCTGCGTACCAGTGAAGTAAACAATTGGTAAGCCTTCCCACAGACGGCATATGAACTTGGTTGGGTGACGGGATATTGATTTTTGAATGTGAATGTCACCGCGTTGTTCAGTTAGCAGGAGAGTTGGCGTTAGTGCAGGTTCACTGAATGCCACGGAGTTGACAGTGAATGGTGTCGGCGAAGGAGGTTGTAGAGAGACGTCTGGCCAGGACAGGGCATCTGCAATGAAATTCTGTTTGCCCTTGACGTAAAAGACTTCAAATTGCCATTCGCTTAGACGAGAAAGCTGTCTTTCCACTCTGGCAGGGTATTTGGCCATAGATGAAGTTGCGTTTCGAAGTGCGCTAACTAGTGGTGCATGATCTGTGAAGACAACAAATCTGCTACTGCCAATGATGCTGATAAAATGGCGCACTGCGTCGTGGATGGCGAGAAGTTCTCGGCCGAAAGTGTCGTACCTCGTTTCTACTGGTTGGAGAGTACGCGAGTAGAAACTGATAGGCTTCCGAACTCCGTCGATCTCTTGTTCCAAAGTGGCTCCAATAGCGAATTCAGAAGCATCTGTCGTAAGTAGAAATGGCTTTTCGAAATCTGGATGCGTTAGCATTGTGGCATTTGCTAACGAGTTGATGGCAAGTCGGATTAATTCCTCGTCTTCAGATGACCACGCAATGATGGAATTCTTGCTAAGTCCTTTTCGGTTCCGCAGGTGCCTGCACAAAGGATAAAGTTGTTTTGAAAGGACTGGAAGGAACTTGCGATAATAGTTTAGTACTCCCAGGATTTTCTGCAAATCGCTCATAGTCCTTGGTGACTTGATATTCTTGATTGAATTCGTCTTTGACGGCAACGGTTGAATATCTTGGGCCGTGATACGATGCCCTAAGAAGTCGACGGATGAAGTTGCAATCTGCGTCTTGTCACAGTTGATCTTGAGTCCGTGGTTGGATAAGCGTGAGAGAACATTTCCTAGATGTTTCGCATGAGATTCTAGATCTGGACTGAATACTATAATGTCATCGAGATATGACATACAATAAGCAGAGTCGTCGCGAAGTATGTTGTCTATGAATCTTTGAAATGTCTGAGTAGCACACTTAAGTCCAAAAGGCATGTAAAGATATTCAAAAAGGCCAAATGGAGTAATGACTGCAGTTTTCTCGATATCCTCTGGTGCTACCGGGATGTGATGGTACGTTTGTCTGAGGTCAATCACTGAGAAGAAATTGCTGCCGTTGAGTTTTTCAAGTAAAGTGTTAATATTTGTAATAGGATATGCATCAGATTTTGTCACTGAATTAAGCTTACGGTAGTCTCCGCAGGCTCTGTACGATCCGTTTGATTTGGAGACTAAGTGCAGTGGTGACGCCCATGAACTTTTCGATGGTCTGATGATTCCCTCTTCCAAAAGCCTGAGAATTCTTCTTGGGCAGCTTTCAGCTTAGCAGGAGCCAGTGGTCGCTTCTTGAGTGCAATAGGTTGTCCTGTGACGATATGATGCATCGTGTTGGAGACTCGCAGATCGGATTTGTTAAGATCGAAAAGCGATTTGTATTTTCGAAGAGCTGCTGATATGTCTGCTGAATGATGCACTGGGGTTGACTGAATGACCTGTAACTCCAAACGCTCGGAGGCAAGTGTCCAAAAGCTTTGTTCAAGTCCGGTGGAGGGGTCGATGATCTTTTGATTGGAAAGATCAACAATGAGCCAAAATTTTAGAAGGAAATCAAGGCCTATTATATTATGTGAGACCTTGGCAATGATGAAGTTGTGGAAAAATTCACGTCGTAGACCTATGTTGAGTGTGCGGTATTGGCAGCCATAAGTTGGTATGGGCTCGCCTGTAGCTGTTGCGAGAAGAACGCCTAGCGACCTCTCGGCCATTGAATCACCTTTGAGAACTGAGACTGCCGCACCTGTGTCTACGATGAACTCTTCGCCAGTTTTGAAATCAAGAATGTGCAGAAGTTCGTTGGGCTGTTTGGCCGGGTCATGCAAACAAGTAGGCTGGTGATTGCGACCGGCGTTGTCCGTTTGGTTCTCTATTTGAAAAATTCGGCGTGGACGAAAAGAGTCGACAGGGATGTCGGATTGTAGTTGGCTTCTTCCCTGTAGTGCCGTTGATGCCGTTGATGTGCAGAAAGTACGGTCTTCTACTTCCTGCGCCAGACGTTTCCCGATACTGATGCACACTTGTGCCTGCGGTCTGTTGTCCTTTCCGTCAGCTGTGGAAATTGACACTCATTCGGAAATTCTTCGGAACGACAAAGAAAAACTAGGCAAGCATAAAAAACTTCTGGTGGTTATAACACCAGTTCTTTGGAGCATATTTATTAAAGGATTGCGGAGATCTCCATCGCCGCCTACCATTATAATTTGACTTGGAAACGAATTTTGGTCGAGCATTCACTTGATTTATCTCGGATTTGCTAATGGCCAATCCTTCTAGAACTTTGGCCATGTTCGCCACTGTTCTCTCTAAAGAGGAGAGTCTATCATCTTGTGGGGGTGAAGAAAAGGATGATGGATTCACTTTGGGTTCCAAAACCCTATATTCTAACTCACATCTCTCAGATAAGTCATCTATAGAGAGAGTGTTGGGGAGCTGTCTGGCAAAGAGTTTTAATGTTTGTGGAAGTTTGTTAATAAAAACAACTTTAGCTTCATGGTCAGAAATGTTGGTTTTATACCAACGTTTCCGTAATTCCCTCAGTATTTCGATGGGGCCAAGATTTGGCATATTTAACTGCGCATATTTGTTTATTATCTGCTCAGTTTCCGTGGGTCCAAGCAAGGATTCTACTTCGTTTTGTAGGCGCAAAATGGGATTAGGTAGCTTCCTAATGGCCTCAAGCTTAGGATAAATCCGTCGCTGCAATTCAGAAGGTAATTTAGCAAAAACCTTCGACAGTTTTTGATGACTGTCATAATCAGGAAACGGGGAGAAAGCGGAGTCTAAGCGCATAAAGTATAGTTCACTATCTCCATCCCAAACAGGAACATCAATATCTAAAATTGGACCTGAAATTCTAACAATCTTACGGGTTCTTAAAAGCATAAATTTATAAGCAATATGAAAATATATAAATATACTTTAACGAAACGCTTACCCACAAACAGCTTCCACAGTCGAATGAGCGCAGAACAAAACACGTCACGGTAACTGCTTCCAAAAATTGAAATTATCCGCAGTACGTACGGTACCGTTTTGTACGTAGGAAAGACGAACAGAGGCCCCGTTGGCCTTTGATACCAATGTATTATTATTATTATACCCCCAAAAAAATTCACCACAAATCCACGAATATATACCCAAGAAAATCCCCAGAAGACCACGATCAGGGTAAAGAAAACGCAAATGTTAGTCTATTTTTATCCCAAATAAATGAAAAAGGAAGTCAATTTTATTTAGACCAAAAAAATCAGAGCAATAATCAATTTCTGGCGCGAACGCCAATTTTGTAAACGCACAGCTTCAAGTAAATGCCGTACGACGTTACAAACTCGGTTAAGGTGCTCTGAATAGAGATTTGTTACTGATAGGGGGCCTGGTAATGCGTTCTCCTGAATTGTTCAGAGTGTGAAGATGTTCTAGAGCCTTGGGTGGACTCTGGTTGAATTGTTGCTCCCGTGGTTGAGTTGTAATCATGATGTGGATAACGTCGTTCAGGTTCTGCAATTAATTGGCTCGTCTCGCTGGTTATACCGCAACAAGTTGAGTCACGGATGTAGCCAATTGTTGGTGAAACTATCAAATCAACAGCGTAGGTATTGACAGCCGACAGAACGCACACGCGTAACGCAAAGCAGAATGCAATTGCGACAACTGACTTGCATCGTAAATTGCCTTGCTTTAATAGCATGCCATGTCTACTTGTACACTATTGGTTAAACGGTAAGTTTCGCTTTTTTCTCATTGGTGCAACGTAAATAAAATTGAATTTAATTTACGCAATATGTCGGCTATTAATTTGTATCGTTACAATATATAGATTTTTCGTGTCTCATTTGAAGACAATTGCCGGTTGTTAATCATGAATGTCTTCTATAAGGCAACTTATTATTTATTTATAGCGTTATTCACACTGTAAACGCCACGGCTGCAAGTAAATGTCGTGCGACATTAAAAAGTAGTTAAAGGCCGTAGATAATGAGAGACAGATAATGTATGTGGCCCTTATCAGAACCGGAATTGCGTTTTCCGGCAAATGCCGATAAAATTAGGTAGTGTTGCAGTGTCTAGAAGTACTCTGTTTGACTGGTTGGTGTTCCTTCGTTGTGGAGTTGAAACCAGAGGTGAGTTATGTGAAAGAATCAGAATTGTCTTGTTGACGATCTGCGGTAACACCGTGGTGGCTGGCACAGGTAGAAGTCCGATAAATGGATGATCAATCCGTATGACTAGTTGTGCAGCAACAAGAACATTGGCGTGACTGAGATTCCCAGTGACTAGGTGACTTAGCGCAATTTACGCAAGTTCAGAAGTCAGCGTAGGCAATCAGACAAGTGTTTTGGTTTAAGTACATTTTAAAAGATGTATTATTTTGTTTCTCAGTGCTGTCCTTTTCGTTTCGGATTTGACCGCATTTTTCTTGTGCGGGACAATTGTTAGCACTCATAGGTCGGCAAAATCTTGAACCTTTTATCGTTTCAGATGATGTAATTTTTGGCCTCAGTTGATGGATTCTCACTTGTCCCTTCTCCTTTAAGCCTTCAATTAGCTGATTATCTGAAAGCGCTTTAGGATCAAGATCCGCCATTGATCTTTCACCTATATTTCGAGACGTTATTTCCAGTCTCATCTTCAGGATTGACACAATACGCACAGGAGTAAAACACAACTTGTGGCAAATGTGGTATCCTCATTCAAGGCAGATATATTTATATATATTTTATTTTAATTGTCTTCCTAATATCCGGTCTTCATACCCAGTCTCTAATACTCAAATGTATACAAAAACTTATCCCTGTCCCCCTCTGCGCACACATCTACCTATAAACATGTGTATTTTAACTATAAGCATACCTAATGGATTGACATACACGCCTATCAATGATGTCTATATTTTAATTGCTGTACCGGACGCATAGAAAGATCAACAAATTTTGAATTCTATATTGCTGTAATCCTCACCTGCCCCCCAGTTCACCTAATTCCATCCAGCTTGCAATCGGTTATATACAGAGAGATTAAAAAACTATTGAAACTCTATAGAGTATTATTCTATCATTTTGACAAGACCGAATACGGAAGTTACACTAACTAAATCGTTTTTCCGCTCTGTACACATTTATACTCAGATACTATATGAATTAGTTTCTGTATTAAAATATCGTATATATCTATATATTTAGATAAACATATAAGCAACTATGTGGGTTACTCCCACATCTTTTATAAATATCTATATATCTAAATATAACTATACCTACGTGTATACACTATATATATATCAGCAATCTTTTATATTTTAATTTTATTTTTACTTATATATTTGTACCCACATCTTATAAAATATCCATTTATACATATGTCCACACGCTATCTATGTATATATATATAGATAAGCATATAAGCAACTATGTGGGTTCATCCCACATCTTTTATAAATATCTATATATTCATCATATATATATATATATTTATATATACGTGTATATACCATATATATAATATGAATCTCATACAAGCAACACTGTGAGTCCCGCAACGGATAAATTATATCAGTAAAACACTTTTATATATCTATTTTATTGTCTATCTATATACTTCTATATATATATGTAGATATATGTATCTATAAGCAGTTGAAATAGGTTCTTTGAAATTCAACCACTTACAATTTATATGTATATATAAATATCAAAGCATATCTATCTTCCCGTCTACACCTCATATATATATATATATATGTATATATATATATACATAATGCCTATCTCAATTCACAAAAGCAACCATGTGAGCTTTTCCCACCTTATATATAAAATCTAAATATTCTTCTACATATATATTGTGAATATCTAAATAAGCATTTAAGCAACCATGTGAGTTCACCTCACATCTTATATGAATATTTAGAATCATCCATATATATGTATTTGCGAAATATAGATGCCCATATTTGTTAAATATATTTAGATAAATATATAAGCAACAACGTGAAATTCTCTCACATCTTATATAAATTGAAATGTTCATCATATATATACATATATAACTATAGCCATATTACCGCCCTCTAACTCCATCTAATTCGTTCTGTTTTTTCCCCTTTCATAGTCGTGGTCTCTTATTTAGATTTATTGTTAGCTCTGATTCCTCTAATCTACGTTTCTTTCCATTAGAGAAGGCTTCATTGAATATTGGGCCTAATGATTTTTCTACACATGTCATATTCATGACGTTCATTCCTGATTTTATTTCAATTGATTCTCTAATCAACCTGGTTAATCTATTTCGGTTACATAGTGAAATCCGTTTACAGCCGTCCCAGTTTATTTGATGACCTGACTCCATTGAGTGTCTGGCTAGATCCGATCTATTACTATGTCTGTATTTGCATGCAGTCTTATGTTCACCTCTACGTACCTTTATTGGACGCATGGTTTCACCTATATACCTAAGATTGCAATCTTTACAAGGTATCTCATAAACCCCTGATGTGTTAAGAGGTTCTATTTTTTCTTTTTGATTCGGTAACTTATTGCCTATTGTAACTGTTTGTCTTAACACTGTTCTTATGTTGTATTTTGTTGCTAATATCCTAATCTTTCTACTTAATTTGGAGTCTGGTAGAACCAGAGTTCTGTGCTTATCTTCATTCTGATTATCTAAATCTCCTGTCCGTTTCTCCTGTGTTATTCTTCTCTTAAATCGCAATAATGTCTCCTTTATGATTTTCTCAGTTAATTTTTCCGGATAACCATTTATCCTGAATATTTCTTTCAATTTCATTAGTTCTTTATCCCTATATTTTAAATCCACTATTTTAAGACTTCTTATTATCATAGATTTTAGAATGCCTATTTTCATCCCAAACGGGTGATTAGAGCAATAATTCAGGAGGATACCAGAATAAGTATCCTTCCTATAAATATCTTTCTCTAATGTCTGACCCATTCGTTTTAATTTTACATCTAGAAACGATAATTCTTCTTTGTTTTCTTTTTCCAATGTGAATTTTACCTCTCCCAGTTGATTAGCTAAATACAGAAAATTCTCCAACTCATTGTCCCCGTGATTCCAAATTAGGAAGATATCATCTAGGAATCTTAAATATAAGCATGGTTTGAGGGGAGATCTAAGTAGGAGATTTTTTTCTAAATAATGCATATAAATATTAGCGACTGGGACTGATAATGGTTGTCCCATAGGAACACCTTTAACTTGAAGGTAGAATTCATTTCTAAATATAAAGTATGTAGAGGACATACAAATTTTTAACATTTCCATAATACTACTTAACATCATTTTACTCCCTTCTAGTATTTCAGGGTATTCAGTTAGGCAACGTTGGACACACTCTAATGCAACCTGTACCGGAATGTTCGTATACATAGATACCACATCCAGGCTTGCCAGTTTATCATTCTCTAATAATTTATATTTACTAATAATATCCGTAAAGTGATAAGTATTCTTTAATGTATAATCTAGAAAATAGGTGTATTTTCTTATTCTATGGCACAGAAATTTGGACATTTTATAAGTTGGAGAATTCTGGACATTGACAATTAACCTAAGTGGATTATCTTTTTTATGAATTTTTACTAGACCATACACTCTGGGAGAGAGTGAATCTCTTTGTATTAATGATTTACCAAGTACTGAATCCAATTCCCCAGATCCGATCATTTGATTAATTAAAGTTTTAACCTCACCTTGTAATTTGTCCGTTGGGTCCTTATTTATTTTATGGTAAACTTCTTTATTATTTAATTGTACGTACATCTTATCCTCATAATCCCTCTGGTTTATTAGCACTGTTGCTCCACCTTTATCTGCTTTAAGGCATATCACCTTATTAGATAACAACTCCGATCTTAATCTTTTCAAGTCATAATTCTTTTTACATTTATCCTCCTTATGTTCTAATACTAATTTTGCAACATCCAATTCAAATTTAGTTTTCTCTTTTCCTGGGAGGAATTGTGCGATTTTAACTGTCTCGGTAATAATTTCATTCTTAGGTATGTATTCAATAGGAACAGCTGTGTTCAGTCCCAGGTTGAGTATTCTCTTTTCATTATCTTTGAGATCCATAGATGATAAGTTTATTACCCGTTTCGACACAAAAGAATCGTTTGGAATATTTCTTCCAGGCCTATAGATTCCCAGGTTTACAAGTTTCTTATCATGCCTCTTTTTAACCTTTTGAATTTCTTTATTCCTAGCCTTATCAGTGAAATCCTCTATACATTTAAGGTCCATTGAATGTAATATCAAGAGCAACCTTGACCTTATTTTAGTTTTTTCTCTAATTAGTTCATATTTTCTTTTTTCTTGACTTTTTATCGATGATTTCATTAAATGTATAGAAAGTTCTTGTTTCAGAATATTTCCTACTCTATCTAGCTGAAATGGTAGTCTAAATTTAAAGCATTTAGGTATAGTATTAAATTTTAAACATAATTTCAAGAATGAGATATGTTCCACTTGCCTTCCAATTTGTATTTTCCTCCTTTTGTATTGGTTGAATAATTGCACGACGATCCGGTCGTATTTTTGATTTAAGTACATATTAAAAGATGTATTATTTTGTTTCTCAGTGCTGTCCTTTTCGTTTCGGATTTGACCGCATTTTTCTTGTGCAGGACAATTGTTAGCACTCATAGGTCGGCAAAATCTTGAACCTTTTATCTTTTCAGATGATGTAATTTCTGGCCTCAGTTGATGGGTTCTCACTTGTCTCCTCCTGAATTATTGCTCTAATCACCCGTTTGGGATGAAAATAGGCATTCTAAAATCTATGATAATAAGAAGTCTTAAAATAGTGGATTTAAAATATAGGGATAAAGAACTAATGAAATTGAAAGAAATATTCAGGATAAATGGTTATCCGGAAAAATTAACTGAGAAAATCATAAAGGAGACATTATTGCGATTTAAGAGAAGAATAACACAGGAGAAACGGACAGGAGATTTAGATAATCAGAATGAAGATAAGCACAGAACTCTGGTTCTACCAGACTCAAAATTAAGTAGAAAGATTAGGGTATTAGCAACAAAATACAACATAAGAACAGTGTTAAGACAAACAGTTACAATAGGCAATAAGTTACCGAATCAAAAAGAAAAAATAGAACCTCTTAACACATCAGGGGTTTATGAGATAACTTGTAAAGATTGCAATCTTAGGTATATAGGTGAAACCATGCGTCCAATAAAGGTACGTAGAGGTGAACATAAGACTGCATGCAAATACAGACATAGTAATAGATCGGATCTAGCCAGACACTCAATGGAGTCAGGTCATCAAATAAACTGGGACGGCTGTAAACGGATTGCACTATGTAACCGAAATAGATTAACCAGGTTGATTAGAGAATCAATTGAAATAAAATCAGGAATGAACGTCATGAATATGACATGTGTAGAAAAATCATTAGGCCCAATATTCAATGAAGCCTTCTCTAATGGAAAGAAACGTAGATTAGAGGAATCAGAGCTAACAATAAATCTAAATAAGAGACCACGACTATGAAAGGGGAAAAACAGAACGAATTAGATGGAGTTAGAGGGCGGTAATATGGCTATAGTTATATATGTATATATATGATGAACATTTCAATTTATATAAGATGTGAGAGAATTTCACGTTGTTGCTTATATGTTTATCTAAAGATATTTAACAAATATGGGTATATATATTTCGCAAATACATATATATGGATGATTCTAAATATTCATATAAGATGTGGGGTGAACTCACATGGTTGCTTAAATGCTTATTTAGATATTCACAATATATATGTAGAAGAATATTTAGATTTTATATATAAGGTGGGAAAAGCTCACATGGTTGCTTATGTGAATTGAGATAGGCATTATGTATATATATATATATGAGGTGTAGACGGGAAGATAGATATGCTTTGATATTTATATATACATATAAATTGTAAGTGGTTGAATTTCAAAGAACCTATTTCAACTGCTTATAGATACATATATCTACATATATATATATATAGAAGTATATAGATAGACAATAAAATAGATATATAAAAAGTGTTTTACTGATATAATTTATCCGTTGCGGGACTCACAGTGTTGCTTGTATGAGATTCATATTATATATATGGTATATACACGTATATAATATATATATATATAATATATATATAGATGAATATATAGATATTTATAAAAGATGTGGGATGAACCCACATAGTTGCTTATATGCTTATCTATATATATACATAGATAGCGTGTGGACATATGTATAAATGGATATTTTATGTATGTCCTTTATTGTATGTCCTCTACATACTTTATATTTAGAAATGAATTCTACCTTCAAGTTAAAGGTGTTCCTATGGGACAACCATTATCAGGATAAATGGTTATCCGGAAAAATTAACTGAGAAAATCATAAAGGAGACATTATTGCGATTTAAGAGAAGAATAACACAGGAGAAACGGACAGGAGATTTAGATAATCAGAATGAAGATAAGCACAGAACTCTGGTTCTACCAGACTCCAAATTAAGTAGAAAGATTAGGATATTAGCAACAAAATACAACATAAGAACAGTGTTAAGACAAACAGTTACAATAGGCAATAAGTTACCGAATCAAAAAGAAAAAATAGAACCTCTTAACACATCAGGGGTTTATGAGATACCTTGTAAAGATTGCAATCTTAGGTATATAGGTGAAACCATGCGTCCAATAAAGGTACGTAGAGGTGAACATAAGACTGCATGCAAATACAGACATAGTAATAGATCGGATCTAGCCAGACACTCAATGGAGTCAGGTCATCAAATAAACTGGGACGGCTGTAAACGGATTTCACTATGTAACCGAAATAGATTAACCAGGTTGATTAGAGAATCAATTGAAATAAAATCAGGAATGAACGTCATGAATATGACATGTGTAGAAAAATCATTAGGCCCAATATTCAATGAAGCCTTCTCTAATGGAAAGAAACGTAGATTAGAGGAATCAGAGCTAACAATAAATCTAAATAAGAGACCACGACTATGAAAGGGGAAAAAACAGAACGAATTAGATGGAGTTAGAGGGCGGTAATATGGCTATAGTTATATATGTATATATATATGATGAACATTTCAATTTATATAAGATGTGAGAGAATTTCACGTTGTTGCTTATATATTTATCTAAATATATTTAACAAATATGGGCATCTATATTTCGCAAATACATATATATGGATGATTCTAAATATTCATATAAGATGTGGGGTGAACTCACATGGTTGCTTAAATGCTTATTTAGATATTCACAATATATATGTAGAAGAATATTTAGATTTTATATATAAGGTGGGAAAAGCTCACATGGTTGCTTTTGTGAATTGAGATAGGCATTATGTATATATATATATGAGGTGTAGACGGGAAGATAGATATGCTTTGATATTTATATATACATATAAATTGTAAGTGGTTGAATTTCAAAGAACCTATTTCAACTGCTTATAGATACATATATCTACATATATATATATATAGAAGTATATAGATAGACAATAAAATAGATATATAAAAAGTGTTTTACTGATATAATTTATCCGTTGAGGGACTCACAGTGTTGCTTGTATGAGATTCATATTATATATATGGTATATACACGTATATATATATATATATATATATATATATGATGAATATATAGATATTTATAAAAGATGTGGGATGAACCCACATAGTTGCTTATATGCTTATCTATATATATACATAGATAGCGTGTGGACATATGTATAAATGGATATTTTATAAGATGTGGGTACAAATATATAAGTAAAAATAAAATTAAAATATAAAAGATATAGGGATAAAGAACTAATGAAATTGAAAGAAATATTCAGGATAAATGGTTATCCGGAAAAATTAACTGAGAAAATCATAAAGGAGACATTATTGCGATTTAAGAGAAGAATAACACAGGAGAAACGGACAGGAGATTTAAATAATCAGAATGAAGATAAGCACAGAACTCTGGTTCTACCAGACTCCAAATTAAGTAGAAAGATTAGGGTATTAGCAACAAAATACAACATAAAAACAGTGTTAAGACAAACAGTTACAATAGGCAATAAGTTACCGAATCAAAAAGAAAAAATAGAACCACTTAACACATCAGGGCTTTATGAGATACCTTGTAAAGATTGCAATCTTAGGTATATAGGTGAAACCATGCGTCGAATAAAGGTACGTAGAGGTGAACATAAGACTGCATGCAAATACAGACATAGTAATAGATCGGATCTAGCCAGACACTCAATGGAGTCAGGTTATCAAATAAACTGGGACGGCTGTAAACGGATTTCACTATGTAACCGAAATAGATTAACCAGGTTGATTAGAGAATCATTTGAAATAAAATCGGGTATGAACGTCATGAATATGACATGTGTAGAAAAATCATTAGGCCCAATATATATATATATATATATATATATATATATATATATATATATATATATATATATATATATATATGATGAATATATAGATATTTATAAAAGATGTGGGATGAACCCACATAGTTGCTTATATGCTTATCTATATATATACATAGATAGCGTGTGGACATATGTATAAATGGATATTTTATAAGATGTGTGTACAAATATATAAGTAAAAATAAAATTAAAATATAAAAGATTGCTGATATATATATAGTGTATACACGTAGGTATAGTTATATTTAAATATATAGATATTTATAAAAGATGTGGGAGTAACCCACATAGTTGCTTATATGTTTATCTATATATATAGATATATACGATATTTTAATACAGAAACTAATTCATATAGGATCTGAGTATAAATGTGTACTGAGCGGAAAAACGATTTAGTTAGTGTAACTTCCGTATTCGGTCTTGTCAAAATGATAGAATAATACTCTATAGAGTTTCAATAGTTTTTTAATCTCTCTGTATATAACCGATTGCAAGCTGGATGAAATTAGGTGAACTGGGGAGCAGGTGAGGATTACAGCAATATAGAATTCAAAATTTGTTGATCTTTCTAAGCGTCCGGTACAGCAATTAAAATATAGACATCATTGATAGGCGTGTATGTCAATCCATTAATTGTGCTTATAGTTAAAATACACATGTTTATAGGTAGATGTGTGCGCAGAGGGGGACAGCGATAAGTTTTTGTATACATTTGAGTATTACAGACTAGGTATAAGACCGGATATTAGGAAGACAATTAAAATAAAATATATATAAATATATCTGTCTTGAATGAGCATACCACATTTGCCACAAGTTGTGTTTTACTCCTGTGCGTATTGTGTCAACCCTGAAGATGAGACTGGAAATAACGTCTCGAAATATAGGTGAAAGATCAATGGCGGATCTTGATCCTAAAGCGCTTTCAGAAAATCAGCTAATTGAAGGCTTAAAGGAGAAGGGACAAGTGAGAACCCATCAACTGAGGCCAAAAATTACATCATCTGAAAAGATGAAAGGTTCAAGATTTTGCCGACCTATGAGTGCTAACAATTGTCCGGCACAAGAAAACTGCGGTCAAATCCGAAACGAAAAGGACAGCACTGAGAAACAAAATAATACATCTTTTAAAATTCACATGGTTCATTCGTCACACTAAATTATATCTTGATTATTTTCAATCTCGACTTAGTATGAAACTTAACAAAGCAATAAATTAAACGAACATTGGTTGCGCGGGCAGTGATAACGATTACTTTTTATCAAGGCTGCGAACTTGATTTAAATACCTAACCCATTATGTACATACGTATGGTATGAATATTGGGTCACAACGGAGTGAAAATATACGTTGTTTAGTCAGCCAATATCCGTATCTTATGCTAGAAGATTACACAATAGGTACACTACAAGTTACGGTCTGATCGGCTTCGTCTGGTTTGTTCATGTCGCAGCTTAATCACATTTATTCCTACGATCACGTGGGACTGTTAATTGATGTATCGGAACCAGCGCTCAATGACATTCCTAAACTAGAATCTGGTCATTGAACGGATTTGATACATCTGATACATTCCGTTAACGGATGGAAAAACAGTGGAATTTTACCTGATGCCACATTACACTCAATAGCGTTTGTTGCTGCTAACCCGTACGGCCAAGTTCGTTCGACCACACCAAATCGTGTCCTGCATACGAAATGGTCTTATTTTGCGTTTGATATTTTATTAAATTTACATATTGTGGTGTTTTTATTTAATAAATGCTGGTTATTGCAAATTTATTTTTGAAATTGTGTAGCTTATACCGATGTTTGTTAAATTGTTGATTTTTACTTTTAAATATATATGTGCGTGGACAATTTTGGTATTCATTTGGACCAATTCTATTATTCAAGATGCGCCAAATCAGTATTGTAGGGGTATTTTGCGGGGTTGCTGTCTTGTTCGTTATTTTATACACATTTTACATATTAATAATGGCGATTATTACTACCCGTGCGTCTGATCTTTTTCGGATGGTTGATGTGAAAAGGCAAAACATCTAGTCATACATTTATTAGATATAATGTTGCAAATAGCAATATATTTTACCTTTAGTCCAAATTGAATATATGTTAGTCAGCTGTAAAAATAGATTTTTATGCACAAATAGGTCTTAAACACCATTCAGATATAAACTAAATTGTCTGTCTCCTAGACAGCAAAGATTAAAACGATTTATGTTTATAAAGAAAAATGTTTTGCACACAAGTAGTTATTCTTACACAAATGTCTGGATTGGAATGAGAATAGTCAAACGATTAAAAACACATGACAATATGAACATAGTAAAATGATTTATGTTTATAGAGAAAAATGTTTTGCACACAAGTAGTTAATATTACACAAATGTCTGAATAGAATTGTATTTACACCATCGATTTAAAACATATGAAGATATGTAAAAAGTCATCGTTAAAAGCTGTCAATAAAATAAAGGAGTAAGCCCCATAAAGACTTCAATGACAAAAACTCCATTGAAAACACGTGATAACATCAATGGAATCAAGGTTAAACGTTATCACTAAAAAGGAGTATGTAAATCGTTTAAAGACTTCAATGATAAAAACTCGATTGAAAATACATGATGACATGAATGGAATCAAGGTTAAACGTTATCACTAAAGATGAAGATGTAAATCGTTTAAATACTTCAATGACAAAACTCACAAATGTTTAGTTCTCTACTTGTTAATATATTAATCCATTATTCTATTCACATAAATTTCGAATAATCCAACTAAGCAAAATAAATCCGCAGTGACACAATAGTCCACCGCGTGATCCTCTCGGATCGCGCGCGGTTCTGTTTATTTTATAAAAACACTATTAATTACAAATAAAATTGCAGTTCAAGAAATATCGATTAAAACTGCTTGAGACTAAAAGAGATTGTTCCTAAAATCACAGTTAAGAGAAATATTGTTTAAGGACAGAGTTAAAATATTTGACCTTAAAGAGCACAGCGTTTATAAAAATCGACATTTGTTGGGTTGTAATACGGAGCCGCGTGTTATATACACCCCCCCCCGACAGTGAAAATTATTACACAATGAAGGAGGCTAGCCTTACAGGAAGTGTTATTGCTCTGTCATGCCGTGTAACGACTGATTTTAGTTCTGTCAACACTGATACTGGCTCCTCTATCTCTCGCGTTCTTGGACGGATGGTTAGGTCGAAGTGTTCGAGAAAATCACGTCCAATGATGTTTCTTGTCGTGTTGGCGATGAACGAATATTTGAAACATCTTTTTGATTTTGAGAACGAGATTGTGTGTACTCGTACCCCAAACGTCGCTATATTGGAGCCATTGGCGCAGGTCAGACTGCTGGTGTCGGCTGGGTGGGTGGGTTTGAGATAATTGTGGCGTAGTGAGCTTACATCTGATCCAGTGTCTATGACAATTCATTCGCCACAGATTGCGTCACGGATGAGAAAGTATGTTGATAGTGGCAACCGGCGATGAGATTGATTGCTGGCATTTGGGCGTTAGAAGCATGACTTAATTGGAGCCGTCGCTGTAAAGACAATAGTTTGATTGCGCTCTACCGCGAAGGCAACGTGCTTCGAGCCATCGGACGTGGAGCGGCCAACAATCTGGGGTGCTCAGCCTCTGCTGCCGCCAAGGAGGCTGACCCCACTCGTCTTCCGAACCTTCCATGGGCGGATCCTCCTGAGTTGTTGCGGGTGATCGCGCCCATTTGAACGTCGCGTCTGTGTGCGGGTATGTGCAGACGTTTCCGAGGCAATAACGTGTGTAGTGATTGTTATTGAAAGTGCTTGAATTTCTCAAAATCTAGCTGTTTATTAATTCCTTACTGGCTGTGAGTTCGACGAACCGGGGCACCATAATGTTGGGGTATTTTGTGTTAGAATAGAATATCTTTATTTGGATTCAAACCACACATATTCCATCAAATAATAAAATTGGAAATTGTACAATATATATTAAAATAAAATTATCACATCACAATAATTGTGCAATTAATCTCATGTAGATAGTATATCTCACTAGTTGTACAATACAATATATCAATATCAGAAAGTTCGACTGAAAAGAATAATATATACATAATCAAATTAGGAACAATTAAGGTATAATTCGAGTGTAACATTATGCAAAAATTGAGGACCATGACTAGCAATTGATTGTATGTAATGTAAACTAATTTGAAGATATAGTGCATAACATTTCAATTATAATAATACAAAACTTGGAAATAAAAATCTCAAGAAAATCTGTTTCCGATAACAATTATCCTTGTCTTTTATTCAACCATGAGAAAGTATTATCATAATCAAAAAAATAAAAAAAATATCAGCAGGATTGCAGACTTTTTCAAGTTCAGTAGATAAAGTTTTAAAAGACATCTTAGATGGAGGCATTGCTCCTAACCCCTTCGGCAATTGGTTTTAAATTTTGTAGATTTTCGAGGAAGAGAATAACTTGCTCGATACATTCCCCACCAAAGGAGGAGATATTGCCAAATGTCCAGATCTAGTTTGAACTTCATGACTCTTTCTTATCGGAGTCATATAGGCACCAATCCACTGGTTCAAATGGAAAACTTTTATACAATAACACATCCTCCGAAACCACAGAGATTGCAATGATACAAACTGTAATCTAGAGGCGTATATAGTGCAAGAAATAGGACTAATATGTTTCACAAACTTTCTTTGTACAGCTTCTATATTATTAGACAAACCCTTTTTAATGGATTCCAAGTAGCGACAGCATATTCTAGTACCGGTCTAATCCATATTATATACATTTGAAGTTTTATATCATTTGATAAGATATTTCGATTTATTAGTGCCCATCTGTTCTTGGCACTGTCTACTATCCTTTCAATATGTCTCTCAGCAGAAGCTGTACATTGAATAGTTATGCCTAAATCCTTAATTTCTTGCATAATTTTAATCTCAAACACATCATAAATAACAGCATCATAAAATTAAACATAATGGAAGTTTGTTTTGATCCCTATTTTTAAAGCTTTCGTTTTTTATTGTTTATTCTCAGCCCTAGTGTAATCAAATATTTACTCAAATCATACAAATCTAATGTCACATTATTTTTGGAGAATTTGACATTCTTTGGATCAATTGGGAAGATTATTTTTAAATCATCAGCGAATTTGCAAACTCGACCGTTAAGGATCTTAGTTTCCAAATTTTCAAATACAATTTTAAATAAAATTGGCCCCAAGCTTGATCCCTGTGGAACTCCACTCGTTACTCGTTTCGATTTTGATATCAAAATCGTTTACTTGAATACTCATTCGTCGATTATATAGATAGTATTTAAGTAATCTAAAAATATTTGGATCAATATTCAACAAACTAATCGCATTCAAAATAGCATCAAAAGATATAGAGTCAAAAGCTTTTGAGATATCTCTAAATACAATTAATGCATCTAACCTATTCTCGTCTAATGTGGTTACATGTTTCCACATGGAAAGCATATTAGTAGTTGTCGATCTACCTTTCGTAAAGCCATGTTGACATAAGTCAAAATTAGCCGTTAACATACGTTCTAAATGATCTAGTATCAATCGTTCTATTATCTTCAAAAACAAAGGGATAATAGAGATTAATCTATAATCACTGGCGCACGTTATCTTACTAACTTTTGGCAACGGCTTAGCTACTATCGTTAATATATCGATTGTTAATTTCCCATTCTTCAAAATTCTATTTATAAAGTTGCAGAGCACATTCCTAAATGTTAAGAGTAATTGAATCAGATTATCAATCGAAATACCAAGGTGATCTTTTTGTTTTTTTATTTGATTTTTAACATCAATTTTATCAATTCATCACTGTCAATAACAAGTCCTGGTTCCTAGTCTCCCAAAGGGTCAGATAGTTCTATAAAATTTCTTTCATTCTGTGGATTGCATATCAAATTGCCAAATACTTCCTCCAATTCACAGAGAAATCCATACTCAGTTTTATCCACAGGTAGTATAAGCTTTAACTTTTCCTTGTATTTACTGTAATCTGTGAGGAGTTTAAATCCTAATCGAGGATTGCTCTTCATTTTGGCCAAAATAATTCGTTCTGATCTTTGACGAATTATTAGCAGTGATGAATTAATTTCGTTATCAATGGAATCTAACCTCATTTGTTTAATACTATTAATAAGACCACACTTTATTATATCATCTCGTTTAATTCTTAATTTACACAATTTCCTATTAATTCGTTTGGGTATAATTATTATAATCAAGTTTGCGGTCTTGATATAAACACCTGACCCATTAATTACTTACATATGTCAGTATAAACTAAGAATTGTATAGTGTAGAAAAGGCAATTCATACACTATACAATTCTTAGTTTATACTGACATATGTAAGTAATTAATGGGTCAGGTGTTTATATCAAGACCGCAACCTTGATTATAATAATTGTTCTCACCACCCACGCTTCAATGTTCGTTTAATTATATAATTCGTTTCGGTATAATGTCCGTAAACGTAGATGCCTGAAATAAAACAGATAATAACGATGAAACAGAAGAAACAAATTCATCAGTATTCAAGAAATAAAAACTCTCATAATCAATCAGTATGCTTAATTCTCTCTCTTATAAAGAAAAATGTTTTGCACACAAGTAGTTATTCTTACACAAATGTCTGGATTGGAATGAGAATAGTCAAACGATTAAAAATACATGACAATATGAACATAGTAAAATGATTTATGTTTATAGAGAAAAATGTTTTGCAGACAAGTAGTTATTCTTACACAAATGTCTGAATAGAATTGTATTTATACCATCGATTTAAAACATATGAAGATATGTAAAAAGTCATCGTTAAAAGCTGTCACTAAAATAAAGGAGTAAGGCCCATAAAGACTTCAATGACAAAAACTCGATTGAAAACACGTGATGACATCAATGGAATCAAGGTTAAACGTTATCACTAAAAAGGAGTATGTAAATCGTTTAAAGACTTCAATGATAAAAACTCGATTGAAAATATATGATGATATGAATAGAATCAATGTTAAAGGTTATCACTAAAGATGAAAATGTAAATCGTTTAAATACTTCAATGACAAAACTCACAAATGTTTAGTTCACTACTTGTTAATATATTAATTCCTTATTCTATTCACATAAATTTCGAATAATCCAACTAAGCAAAATAAATCCGCAGTGACACAATAGTCCACCGCGTGATCCTCGCGGATCGCGCGCGGTTCTGTTCCTTTACTAAAAACACTATTAATTACAAATAAAATTGCAGTTCAAGAAATATCGATTAAAACTGCTTGAGACTAAAAGAGATTGTTCCTAAAATCACAGCTAAGAGAAATATTGTTTAAGGACAGAGTTAAAATATTTGACCTTAAAGAGCACAGCGTTTATAAAAATCGACCTTCGTTGGGTTGTAACACGGAGCCGCGTATTACAGTATAGCTGTCTACATTCTGACTGTTTAAGTTCCAGTGATCATGTTTTTTGTTGCAAAATAGACCTATCATACTATTTGAGCACGTTTTCTTAGCTTACCTGTGAGCTGGATGGACATAATGTGCGTCGATTAGACAAACAGGATGGATGAGCTACGTTTTTTCTGTAACAAAGACGGTAAGTACATTTAAATTATCACGTTATATTTCAGATGAGGATTATAAATGGGAATTTGGAAAAATGAAATAGACTAATTAGCGATAAAAATGTTTATTTTCATTAGAGATATATCTATTCTAAATATGGGTTAATGTGGAACAAAATATCTTAAAATGCAGCAATACTGCCGTTTATTTATGTTCAATATATAGGAAAATCATCACTGTTATCCTGATATCCGTCCAGCGCAATGCGATTAACAAAATACCTAGTAAATTGATTTAAAATAGTTAATAGATTAGACAATCATCAATGGTGCTGCGAGCTTGAGATTAATTCCAATACTATTATATTTTTTTCAATATAAACTAATCCGTGTACGTCGAACAAAAGCAAAATTCATCAAGTAGACCGATTGCATCCTTAGTGGAAACTGTTTAATTTCTGTTAGAGTTTTTTCGCGTACATACCCACATATGGGAATATTTACTTTGGATTTGAAGACTATCTAGTACGCCATCCTGCTGTGAAATATATGTTTTGTTATATACTTATGCTTTTGGTTAACCGTTCCTTCAAGTGATGTCCATGTAGTATCTTATTCCTTTGTATGTTATTTCTGCTTCATTTAAACATCATCATACGAAATGTAACTCCTTACACTGCTTCCCTTTATAGTTCCATTTCACTTTTTTTCTAAAATCGGCAAATAAATTAATAGATAACTAAGTAATAATTCACTTCAACGAATGTGCAATAAGCACACTTCTGAGCAAGATCCGGGATAAACAACAAGATCATCACCTAGATAATGAACCCCTTCTGTACTGTAAAACAATGTTAAGGCCACGGTATTTTTTTTAATACTTGAAATTATAAAGCAAGGCTGTGCTTTATATATCTAAGTAACGCTTCAGCGGTTCAAGTGAATACAAATCATTTATATTAGTTTGACATACATATTATCAACAAATGAATAATATGAACTCCAGCGGCAAAGATCATAGATATGTAATGGGAAACCAAAAAATATTTTCGTGAATGTTTGAAAATCATTTAAATGCCAAGCCAATAGCTACTAAAGCGTGTTCTATCATCACGCAGGCTGAACAGGTTGTTACAAAAGCTACGTAACTCTCTGTAAACGAAGTACAGCAATAGTGATTATTAATGGAACGTCGAAACGCGTCAGTGCGTTACAGCTGGCGGTAGTTTTGTAATGTTGTTCGACGACTGGTTAAATACAGTAGGATTGGTGTTAATGGGATTGGTGTTTACTTGAAGCTCGCAAACTTGATTTAAGGAATTGTTACCACCATCCGCGCAATCAGTTATTGTTAAATTTTATTGCCTATATATGTATATGTGGCGAAAGCTGCAATCAGTTAATGTTCGTGACTGAATAGAAATTTTGCAGCCGACATTCCCAGTCAAGTTCAATGTATGCGAGACTGCTAGATGTGAGGGCCGCATATCGAAATTTGATTTCCATATATATTCAATGCAGTATTATCCTCTATAGTCAGTTTTCAGTTGTACTCTGATGATAATCGTAGAAGGTCGAAACGCGTCAGTGCGTTGCAGCTGGCGATAGTTTTGTTATTTAGTTCGACGACTGGTTAAATACAATGGGATTGGTGTCTACTTCAAACTCGCAAACTTGATTTAAAGAAATGTGTGTACATACTTTGATGTTATACACAAATGCACAAAATTAATTATCATATTATGGGCCAAATCTTACTGATTTCAAATAGTATTTGCCCCACATTTATCAAGATATAAACAGAGTTGTAATGTTGCATTTGCTAAGTGAAATAAATAAATGTTACAAAGGACAAGTAAGTTAATATATCCTTTGCAGACTGCCATTTCACGGGAATCTTTGTTTTCATTAACACAGGAGGAACACTCGTTTTTTGAGTTCTTAAAATTATTATGGCAGCCGCGCTGTTAAATTTACTGATTATAACACGGGTAGAAACAAACTAATGATGAATAAAGGCAAATTTCAATACATAAATGGCTGTTTTTCAACGTAGATTGAAAACCATATCTCGTCATCTCGTTCAGGAATGTATCCAATATTCACGATCTATAGTGAGTAAAGAATTCGATCAGGTGGAAAAAAGGAACACGTAGGCATAAAAAAATCAGTAATTTTACCATAAAAGAACGTCTCACGATGCATCACCGTTAAACATTCCAGCAGCAGTGGCTGCTACCAACGAATTGGTTTATAAGAAAAAAACTTGTTCTAGTATATATATACATATACATATATATATATATCTTTATATATAAATTGGAAAGCAAACAAGATAGAAATATGAATAGAGAGTGTGAAAAATAGAAACCAATCAATTCGTGTCAAAGTTCAATCAATGTTGTACGTGCAAAGCACGTACAAGCATTGAGTTTGAACTGGATGTGACGCACGCAATTTGATTGGTTTCTATTTTTCACACTCGCTTTGTTCACATATATATATATATGATGTCCATTCTTTATTAATTTAACACAGTATTCTTATAATTAGGAAAACACGAATAACGAAGTGGATAAAGGCCATTTATTTCGTGAATACGAATCCTCTCTTATACAATCATACATATTTATACATTTTGTGTTTTCAATTTATTATGCTAGTGGTAACTAATCTGACTCGCTTTTACTGCTGTTTCATGTTTTGACTAGTTGATGAATGTGTATGCATTTGTGTTTCTGTGTATGTGTGTTTGCATGTAAAGGTCATTCTCGCAGTATTGCGAGGTGATATCTGAGATCTTGTCGTTATTGTTTTGATAGCTTGAGAATTAACCATTTGTGCGCATTGTTCACTGTTACATATACAAGTGCTATTTTCCCAGTATAGTTGATCGTTTCACCTCGTTGCGCAAAGTTTTCACGTGGTAACAACGCCAGTGTTGATTGCAGTATTAAACGCTCACATTGTTTGTAGACTATTGTCATCGTATGCGCCTCTGTTATTTCCACTTCAGTTTGTTGCCAATCCGATTGTACGTTTGTTGATTCTAGTCGAGAGCCTGTTTGTTCTTGGCTGGATACTAGTAGATTGTTGTTGAATTTTGTTATTCTTGGCCAGTCAATAAGAATATCATGTTGATGAAACTTTTGAATATTAAGGTCAGGTGCTTGTTGTTTTATGTAAAAGGCTTCATAGATAAATAATAATTTTTCTGATTTTGCTTTATGTAGAATTGTGAAATTGGTCGAATTGACAGGGTGCCCCGTTGCCAATATATGATCGGAAATAGCTGATTTTCCTGACGGTGGCAAGCCTTTGTTAATCAATTTCTGTGGCAAATGTTGCTGGATTCTGCTTATCAATTGCTTCTTCGTACGTCCGATATATGTGCTACCGCACATACATGAGAATTTGTAGACTATTAATGATTTGGAGAGAATTGGCAATTGATCTTTGGCATCCAACCTCATGATTATCTGTGTACTAAATGTCATATTAACTTTAACACTGGGAAAGTTGTCCTTAGTTATTCTATTCAGCCGCCGTGCAATTATTGAGGCTGGTACGTCGCCTCTAAATGGTAAGTTTAGGAAAACCTGCTTGCCGGTATCCTCTCTAGTACGAATCTGCCGTGGTCTGATGTTGACATCAATGAAACGCTCTGGGTAGTTGTTCATTAGCAAAATTTTCCTGAGGTAGCCCAGTTCTTCCTCAATCTTTTGTTCAGAGCAGATCTTCCTGATTCTGTTTGCTAGGTTGTTTACTAAGTTTCTTTTGTGGGATTTTGGCACACTACTGTTGTAGTGAATGTATTGTCCGGTGAAAGTGGATTTTCTATGTATGGCCAGTGTCAAATCTCCGTTTGCTTCTCGAGTGAGTTTGATGTCAAGGAAGGGAAAACTGTCGTCTTTCTCTACCTCGAGAGTGAATTTGATGTCCGGATCGACTTCATTTGCTTGTTTGAGGATTTCGGAAGGGTCTGCTGCTTCTGAGATGAACAACAAGATATCATCTACATAACTTTTGTAGAGTGCGCACTGGTCAATTATATATTTTAGGCTCGTTTTTTCCAGGTGGTACGTGTATACATTTGCCAGGAGGGGTGCGATGCAACTTCCCATAGCTACACCATTGATCTGAGGGTAGTATATTCCTTCGAATGTAAATTGCACGTTTTTAGTTCATGCTAATATGAGGTCTTTGATGTCATTGGTGTCTATAGGGAAGAGGTCACACAAGATCTCCGTTATCTATTCCAGTGTTATGTTTGTAAATAAGGATGGGACGTCAAGCGAGACCATTTTGTTCTGTAGGATGTTCTTCCCCTTCAATTCATTTGCTATTTGGAAGGAGTCCTTGATAGTGTTAGTGTTTATGATGCTCCGTATTGGTTCAAGTAGTTTGCAGAGAAACTTGGCTGGTTTATGTTGTGGAGCGTTGATCATTGACATAATGGGCATTGACGCAATATATATATATATATATATATATATATATATATATATATATATATATATATATATATATTCTTATAATGTCCATGCCTTTTTATTTACATAGTATATTTATAATTAGGAAGAAAGAACGCATTAATAACAAAGTGGATAAAGGCCATTAATTTCGTAAAGACGATTCATCTCTTATACATAATTAAACATTTTGGGCTTTAATTGATTATGCTACTGGTAACAAATCTGACTCCTTTTTAATTCTGTTTCTTGATTTGGCTAGTTGTTAAGTGTGTATGCGTTTGTGTTTGTGTGTATGCATGCTTGCATGTAAAGGCCATTCTAGCAGTATTGCAAAGCGATGTCTGAGATCTGGTCATTATTGTTTTGATGGCTTGAGAATTAACCATTTGTGCGCATTGTTCTCTGTTACATGTACGAGTGCTATTTTTCCCAGTGTAGTTGATCGTTTCACCTTGTTGCGCAAATTTATAATTTCCACATGGTAACATCGCCGGTGTGGATTGCAGTGTTAAACGATCATATTGTTTGGAAACTTCTGTCACCGTATGCGACTCTGTTATTTCCACTTCAGTTTGTTGGCAATCCGATTGTAATTTTGTTGATTCTAGTCAAGGGCCTGTTTGTTATTGACTGAATACTAGTAGATTGTTGTTGAATTCATGAGGTTGAATGCCAAAGATCAATTGCCAATTCTATCCAAATCATTCATATTCTACAAATTCTCATGTACGTACGGTAGCACACATATCAGACGTACAAATAAGCAATTGATAAGCAGAATCCAGCAACAGTTGCCACAGAAATTGATTAGCAAAGGCTTGGCACCGTCAGGAAAATCAGCTATTTCCGTTCATATATTGGCAATGGGGCAACCTGTCAATTCGACCAATTTCACAATTCTACATAAAGCAAAATCAGAAATGTTATTTATTTATGAAGCCCTTTGTATAAAACAACAAGCACCTGACCTTAATATTCAAAAGTTTCATCAACATGATATTCTTATCGACTGGCCAAGAATAATAAAATTCAACAATAATCTACTAGTATCCAGTCAAGAACAAACAGGCCCTCGATTAGAATCAACAAACATACAATCGGATTGGAAACAAACTGAATTGGAAATAACAGAGGCGCATGCGGTGACAGAAGTTCCAAACAATATGAGCGTTTAACACTGCAATCCACACTAGCGCTATTACCATGTGGAAATTCTAAATTTGCGCAACAAGATGAAACGATCAACTACACAGGGAAAAATAGCACTCGTACATGTAACAGTGAATAATGCGCAAAAAATGGTTAATTCTCAAGCCATCAAAACAATAATGACCAGATCTCAGACATCACTTTGCAATACTGCGAGAATGACCTTTACATGAAAACACGCATACACACAAACACAAACGCATACACACTTACCAACTAGCCAAAACAAGAAACAGAATTAAAAACGAGTCAGATTTGTTACCACTAGCATAATCAATTGAAAACCCAAAAATGTATAAGTTTGTATGATTGTATAAGACATGATTAGTATTCACGAAATAAATGGCCTTTATGCACTTTGTTATTAATGTGTTCTTTCTTCCTAATTATAAATATACTGTGTGAAATTAAAAAGTATGGACATTATAGCACTTATATATATATATATATATATATATGCTTAATGAAAGAAAACTAGATATTCCGCTTTTAACTCTAGACTCGCATAAATTGTACTTGACCCAAAACGACGGCTGCAAAATTGCTATGCTGTCAGCATCAATAAATTTTAGCAGCTTTCGTCACATGTATGTAGTTAATTAAATTACACAATTATTGATTACGCAAATAGTGATAGCAATATGTAAAATGAAGTAGGTGAACTTGAAGTAAACATATATTACATTGTATTCAACCAATCGTGGAAAAATATTGAAAACTACCGCAACTGGCAGATACTTACGCGTTTCGACCTTTCATGATTATTATCAATGTAGGAAGGCAAACTGATTAGAGAGGATCAATCCGCAATGCATATAAATGGATGCAATTTTGATATGCGGACCTTACGTCCAGTATTCTCGCATAACTTGACAATAATATGTTGCTACGAGGAGAAAACAAAATCTGTATAAACGTTATGTAAATGGATTACTATTGTTAATCCCAGACGCATCAGATGCCGATCAAATCTCCAAACAAGCCGATGAAGCCAGATATCTAATTCAATCTAGAGAAAGAGGAAGAGAGCAATATTTTATTGCGCGGAATTTCAACTAACTAAAAAAGTAAATCTTGATGCAACTCTGTCATTTCTTAGCAAGTCTGCTTTAACAGGGAAATAAATTTATAATAATAATAATGTGCCGAAATCTCACAAATGAAATCAATTTACCAAACTAGCCAACAGAATCAGGAAGATCAGTTGTGGGCACAAGATCGTGAAAGATATACGATACGTAAGCAAATCTTTACTACTGAACAAATATCTGGAGCGATGCATTGATATTAACATATGGCCACGTCCGATTTCTACTATAAGGAAAAATATCAAAAATGCTTTCTTAAAATTAACATTCAACGAAGACCTACAAGTCTTAAAAAATAAACGGTGGTTAAATCGAAAAACTAAGGAAAATTTTCATAGTGCAAATGTTAACATAATATTTAGCACATTGTAACACAAGGTTGGATGTCAAGAATCAACTGGCATTTCTACCCAAATCCTCGTCTACAAATTACGATATACGTGCAGTACCATAGAAATTCCACGTACGAAATAGCAGTTGATCAACAAAATATAACAACATTTATCAAAATTATATATAAAAAGGCATGGCACCGTAAGGAAAATAAACTAATGCTAAGACTACATTTTAAACAGCACACCCAGCAATATTAATAATACAAATATGGGCCTATTTTACAAAAAAGAAGCAGACGACCTAATTATTCATGTGTTTCTACAGCATTATGTTTAACTCGAACGGCCACAGATCACACAAATCTTTAATAATTTACTAGTATCCAGTGGAACACGTAAAAACATTAGATTAAGAGAACAAAAAAATTTGGAAACTGAATTTTTCATAATTACCTGATCTGTGCTGTGACTAACATAGCTGTTTTATATTTGAAGATATTTTAGCTGCAGTTGGCGGGATACTTCTTCGTTTCATAGTACATCACAATTTTTGAAACAGAATAATGAAACAAGTTTAATATTTACATCTAATTTATACTTCTAATTGATCATAAACTGGATAGGTGCGTGTCACGAGTTAGGATGTTCGTAACTGATATGTAAAACCAACCCAGTTAAACTAAAATTGCTGAATATTAATCTATCAATTAAATGCGTTAGAATATTTTTTATTACTCTCCGTGTGAATTGGTGTAAATAAGATAACTCTCAAATTATACGTTGAGGAGCCATCACATTTGAAATACTCTCCATCGAACATACCAGGATAAGTCATAACATTTAGAAAACAAACAAGCCTCGCAAGTGTGAATTGGTTTTTTAATAACATAAATTTAAGTAAAACCGCAATAACTAGATGCTAATTTATTCTTTGCACACATCAGACTAATAATTTTACTAATGTTTGAAATAACGTAATAAAAAATTACCTCAATACATAGAATGGAGAGGAAGCAAGATGTAAAAATTCGGACAATTGATCAAAATTGGTCAAATAAAAAGCTTGAGATATTAAATAAAATAAGTGGTGGTTAGACAAGAAATTTATAACAATTAATAAATGAAAGTATAAGAAATAGAAGGAAATAAAAACCATAAATATTAAATGACAATTTCAACGATGAAATCTAGAAGGATTGTACTCTCAATAATTGATTAACCTGTAAAAAAAGAAGCCCAACCGATATTAAAAAAATCAAAAATAAGCCCATTTTAATTCGATATTAAACAATCATTAATTGCGCGAGTGGTGGTACAAATTCTTTCAATCAAGTTTGCAAGCTTGAATTAAATACCAATACCAGTGTATTTAACCGGTCATCGAACAACATAACAAAGTTATCGCCAGTCGCTTTGTTGTTCAATGACTGATTTAATACAAAAGGATTAGTGCTTAATTCAAGTCTGCAAATTTGATTTAAAGAATTAATCCGATATACTTCATCCTTTACTGGAGGTAACCTTTGATTATGATCCGTGCAATCGTCTTCCTTACCATTAGATAATTTTGCATCCTAAATACAATCGAATGATCGCACATATCTGTTTTTTTAAATATTATCTTATAATTTAATTTATATATATTCTCTATTCAAACTCGTCATCATGTAACGACTACATAGGATAGTACAAGTTGCATCCGAAATATGGTCAACGAAGAGAACAATTGGAACTCATCTTTGACAGTCACAACACAGAGTAGGCAATTAGATCAGATTGGTGACAAACTTAATAAAAGCAGCTGCGCAAACGCCACCACTATCATCATTTATAATAACAGAAATTGCACAAAACTATGAGCGACCTGCACACTTTGTGTAATCAAAAATAAAATTAAAAAACAAATTATTACGAAAGAGGGCGAAAAACATTCGTACATGTAAAAGCCTGGTAAAACGCAGCCCATCATTACAAGAATAATCCAAACATAAATATCACTGCAATTCAGTGAGAGTGCTCCTACATAACACGCTCAAATTCAACCCGCAATAAATCAACAAAATGAAGTAAAAAACAAAAAATCAAACAGGTTATTCTCTAATCAATCAAATGAGAATCCATAGTCTTGTAATATATTGTTAGCCGCGACTCAGCGTTACAACCCAACGATGATCAATTTTGACAAATATAGTGCTCTTTAAGGTAAAATAATCTAACTCTGTTTTTACACAATATTTCTCTTATCTGTGATTTTAGAAACAATCTCTGTTAGTTTCTAGAAGTTTTAATTGAGATTTCTTGAACTGCAATTTTAATTGTAATAAATAGTGTTTTGTTTAATGAACAGACACACCCGCGCGCAAAACGCAGAGAACATGCGGTGGATTATAGTTCCCTTGTGGATTTATTATTCTTCTTTGAATTCTTCTCAGTTTATACAATTAATAATTGTTCTTATATGATTCTACGTATCAGAACATCAGAGTACAATGGATTAGTATAATTAAGTAATTCAAGAACCTAGCAAACTGTAGAATAATTATTTGTAATTTTTTTTCAGGACTTTTTTTACACGATTTTTATCCATCAATTATCAGTGACAATATTTACCAGTGACTTTATTTATATCACCATATATTTTCAATAATTTTTCTTATAATTACTTCTGTTGACAATATATCGTTTTATTGCCGTATAGAGCACGGTCCGTTTTGTTTAACTGTGAATTGAAAATTACTTGTGTATAAGTCATTCATTTTTGTTGACAATATATCGCTTTGTTGCCGTTTAGACCACGGTCAATTTGGACTAACAGTGAATTTTGATTTGCTTTACAACATTGTGTACAATATACTTATGACGATTCGACTTATCCTTCTCACCTTACCCATCGGAAAAAGGACGGGGACTTATCATAAGCATTACAAAAACCACAAAACCTCCTACAATACAGTTCAGAATTTTCGATATATACCGGCACTGTCTACAACATAAACTTCATCATGAAGAATTGACATACATGCTCCACCTAAGGTAATTGACTTTGCTAAGCACTACTTTATCCAATTAATCGTTATTATTTAGTAAATAACATTCTATCAATGAACATTCATTAATTCCCTGTGATATGATTCATAACACATTCGCCATATTTAAAAGAAACACTAGGATTACGCTCCGTGTAGCCAGCATATTTCATTCCAGGAACAAGTTACAGTGTGTGCAATTCGCAACGCTTGATATTTATTTATTAACAGTTCGCTATTTTTGTTTATGTTCACATAAAGTAACAAAATATGATAATGTCATTAGGCTCCAAGTATAATTTCAATCGCATGTTTTCTTTTCATTCTATATATTTTATGTTGTATCAAATAAGTTCAATTATAAATCGCGTGATTTATCTCTCTAGTTCAAACTAATATTAAGTTTTATTATATTTACCATACATCAATATGACTTAAATGCTTTGCGTACAAAAGCTGTTGAAAAATATCATTTAAAGTTAATAAGTGTGGCTATAAAAAAAATTTCACGTTTTGTAAGATTTTGATAAAACTTTTTTCACCATACAAACAAAGAACTAGTTATCATACACAAATCCGAATATTAAACGTTTAATTCTATGCCACTAGTTGCAAAACATTTGTATTAATTTCCTGTTGAACTAACAGATCCGTGTAACGGCTAGCATAAATATTCGAATTAATCAACCAAAAATCAATTGTAATAAAATCAATAGCGAAAACTATGACTACGTATATAAAATAAGTCTAAACTCATTAAATTCTTCCGTTATAACAAACCAGAATTCATAAATAAGGATCCCATCGAGTGCAAAATCATAGCAATTTAATATACTTACTTTCTATGTCAGATCACAACCAACCCATTTTTCTGTATCAGGATTCGGAATCCTACAATCATTAAATAATGGTAAATTATTGTCTGTTAATTACTGCCTGCTGTCTAACCTTCAATTTAGCTGTTAGACATAAAAGTAAAAATTTTTTAAATGAGCATGTTTCTAATTATAGCAAGAGCAGCTTAAACCTTATGCAAGGATAACTCACTGCAATATTAAACTTTATCTCTCAATTCAATCTAATTAGAAATAAACATTCAATTTCTATTCTAAATATTGCAATTATAAAATCAATCAAGAGATATAATTCCATATGCCATTCCGGAAATGTGAACTTCCTAGTAAACTAAATTATTAATTAATGAAATCGTCTTCAAAGTTAAAATTGTGATTGCCATATTTAATGGTTCCATATCTTTCACTATGACACTCAAGTTGATCGGTTGCATTTTTCTAAAGGATGATAGTATTCAGCAATATAAATAAATTATCGACGCGGAAAACTTTACATCATTTCAAAAGCAGCGAATGTATTATTGTATCTAACAATAACCTATATGAAAATTTAATAAAATTTTTTTGGACAAGTGAAGCTTTCACTGATTTTAAAAAAAAGATATTTTATTCTTTTGTAAAATCAATGATTTGATTAATTTTCCTGCGTCAATTGTTCACTCTGTTAATCAATTTTCGAACTTTGCGTTGTGTTTTGATTTCGTTGTTGGTTGATAAACGAATTTGATTCACCAGTTTCTTTCATTATAAACGGGCTGGATATTAAATAACTAAATTTGCTGAATCTGTATAGCGTGTATTAAATGCCTTAAATATATCGAAAAAGATCTCAGTTTTAAACTTAGGTAATTCAAAATCAGTTCTTTGATTTAATGCACTCACTTTCGTTTCTAAGCACTACAGGATTCTCTGAGATAACAAGCTTTCATGCCTATTGAATTTATTTAGTCTATTTAAATTAAGCTTTGTTTTTGAAACAAAAGACAAAGAGTAAATGACCAAGAGCTTACGGACAGCTAGCCTAAAGGACGTTGCTAAGAAGGATGAGGATCCCAGGTTAGATGATCAACCAGGCCTCGTTAGGTTTGGAGAGCAATTTAGTAGCTTTGCCAATACGAACTTGGCACCTGAGGCACTTATGCCAGGAAATGAGATGTGAGCCTGCACAAAGACGGCGACCATGCCAGTTCCAAATATAGTGCTATTTGCATTAGTCGAAACACATGTAAACAATTAAATCGTATACAGAGAATTTCAGATACAAGTGTGTTTCTGGTTGTCTATATCTGGTAAGCTTTACAAGGTAAACGTAAGAGAATCCATTTGGTATGCGTATCATACAACATGAAAAAAGAAACAACATAACGCCTTTAAGCTTCTGACTAATGAACTTTAAAAAGATATCAGCTCAAACGATCGGCACATATGAATGACCTCATACGTCAGGAGAGGATTTGAAATGGAGCACCTTCTTAATTATATTACATATTTAGCACGAAAGCTTTCTGAAAGGAACCACAAGTTATATTGTATTTATCCGAAAAAGTAGATTTAGGTGTCAGAGAATTTAAAATATTTTAGCATGGTGTACAGGAAACAAGCCACAAGAGCACACTGCGACCGCAGACACATACGTTGAGCAAGAAATCTAAGAAACACTTTTGACTTTACAAAACGAAGTAAGTGGTGAACGGCGTGCTCTGATACATATCAAGCGCAAAGTAAAGTTACATCCGATATATTATTATGCGATTCCAAGCAAGAAGGCAATGTTTAACCACGTGAGTGGTGCATTGCTAATCGCAAGTATAGATAACTTCGAAAATGGCAAAGAGATGTCTCCCTATTCTCACGTATGAAACAATACATAGAGAAAGTGCGCAAACATAGCCCATAAAAAGCTATGTAAAATTCTGGTAGCCCCTTACCAATAGAATCCGTTGAGAGGGGTTGTTGGAAATGCTTTATGTGAAACTACAAAGGACGTGTAGAAGTCCATAAAATCAAGAACTTACCAAATCAGCAGAATAGATTGTCATATTCTGTTAAGCAAAATCTGAAACCTTCCGGTACTTTCAGCAAGTTCGTGATTCGGGACTAAATATTTGAGCTGAGTTTTCGATAAGGGAGAAACTAGCAGCTAGATCAATTAAGATAGAGGTAGATTGCCCCATAAATGGTCATCAAAGTCTAAGAAGCTTAAAGAAAATCAAGGAGCTACCTGTGACTTTATGGTAGAAACCTTTCTTTAAACAGGATGTTTTGGTGGCTAAGGCAAACGATAATATCACTGGGAAAGATTTCTTCAACGATTTTTATCTGACATTATAATCAAAAATACGAATCACTAAATAAGACACGTGGTGAGAATGCAAATTTTCAGGTATTTTGCTTACTCTGATTCTGTCTCAAAAATCTTTTTTTCAATATAAAATTTAGACAAACATAGCCATGCTAAGCGAAATAAGTTAAAGGCAAACTGGAGTACCAAATCGAATTGGTAATGTTATTAACCTTTTCAGGCAAAACACAAAAATTTGCACAATGAAAGCACGAGGCTGTGGCAGCAAAAATTCATCATTTATATGAAGGAATTTATAGAAAATTCTATTTTTATGGCATCAATATTGGCGGTTTCCGAACCGTAACCAGAACAATGAAGATTTTGTGGTAACTTAAATCTGTTTAACTCCAAAACTAAAAGTGATTCGTTTCATCAACGGAGCCAGAGCACCAAGTTCGAAAATAGTATGGAGTATGCGATTTACACAATGTTAGATCAATAGAAAGCGAGGTTTATACCACTTACCGCAGTATAATTTCCAAGATATGGCTTGCACGAAGATTTACAGATACAGTTTGACGATTAAACCAGAAAAGACAACAAACATTGTCCGTCAGTAAAGTTTCTTGTGCATACAATATCCATAAGATCAAGATCCCATGGAAGAACATTCAGGCAATCAAGTAATCGAGCCCCAATTCTATGCCAACTGCAAAGGATCTTTGGAATGGTCAGCCACTATTGCGGTATCATACCCGGAGAAACCAATTTTGAGTTTGTCGTCTCAAAATCTCGCCCAAGAGAAGTGTACTAACATGAAAACCTGCCTTATAATTGTTAACCGGAATCATAAAGAAAACATTCGAATCCGCCTAATACAAAAGCTACACGAACTGGGAAATTTCTTTTCAAGTTCGTATCAGACTGGACGAATTGGTCGAAGACATACGAGCTTGGGTAAGAGCCTGCGTCAGGCGTCGAATGTGCAATTTGACGAAACACAAAAATAAAATAATATCGGGATACTGACTGTACAAAGGCACAAAGAAAAGATCTAAATGTTCCTGATTTCCGGTGAAAAATATCTGCTCATAATGTTTGGCCGTTTCAGTTGTCATAGCAAAGAGGCAATTGTAAAGGATATGACAGTCCAGACAGTAAATGATTTAACTATAATCAAGGCTGTGATATTGATATTAAGTACATTAAGTGCATAACTTTTCAAGGATAAACTAAGAATTCTATAGTACAGAAAAAACAATTCATCCAGTAGACCGGTTTCGTCCTTATTGGGAATTCATCACGTACTGGCCAGAATTTGCCGCGAACAGGGCTCACACCTGCACATGTATGCATTGGAATATGGCATTCCAACTATTGTGCCACCCTACCGCACAATACACATATTTTCAATTATATTCTAACTAATGTAATCCGGTTTGTCTTTTTTATTTTAGGTGTTAATCATATGGCATCAGTTTAAACACAAAGTTCCAACTAACCATCCTAAATCTGTCATAATTTAAAAGACACTTCACTACATGTGGAAGTGGTATTGAAATGAACATTTATATAATTAATCGAACATTGGTTGTAAATGTGTGTAGTGTGCGGCAGAGTGGCTCAGAGTTGAGAGCACCAGATTCCTAAGCAGAAATGCCCATGTTCAAACACTGTCCGCGGCACATACTAGACTGTACGTGATTAGTTTCAACAAGAAAAAAACCAGTGTACTGAATGAATTTTTTTTCTACACTATATAATACTTTGTTTATACTGAAAAATGTATGTACTAAATAACTGAGTTATTTATATCATGAACGCATACTTATTTATAATTATTTTTATCACCGCCCGCGCAAACAATTTTCGTTTAATAATATAAATGTTCATTTTATGCTCGTGCATAATTCAATGTCATCAATGCTTGTGATAATCTATTCAAGTACGAATCATTTACCCGGTTGTTGAAAAACATAAGAATTAAGCAATGACACATATGTGCGAACAAACATAGATTTAATGACATAAAATATAAAATGTATTACGATGCAATGGATGATTAGTAATGAGAAAACGATATTGGTGGACATATGGGCATGCTCGTAGACGAGCTTTATATATGGGGAACAATTGCGGCTATCAGGAGACATTACAGTTGATTCTATTTATTTCAGTAAGCACTCATGTCCAGTGGAATGATTGTAGAAGCAGAATCAATCGCTTAGATTGAATTAAAACTGAAAACGTCAGATTAAAATTGCAGTCTTCAAATCGAAGCCGGCCTCGCAGTTGTACATAATGAATACTTACCAGTAGATTGACATCATTTTGTGAAAGACCACACTAAGTCAAGAAAATAAGAAAAAATAATATATTTATTGAGTTGCCCGATATCTAAGAGTACGTATCTCTGGATTGGTGTAATTCCAAGATTATCTTGATGAAGGCAGGTGTAACATTATCTATCTTTGACACATAGACCGCACCAAATGGCCTGACATGAATTCAATAGAAAGAGCTCACAGAAGTGCACGAATGAAGGTGATGTATTCAGCACACTGATGAAGCCTGCCTTCGATACGCAGAAGTGAATTTAATTTAAATTTTTAAAAAATTTAAATAAAGGATTTGTGTCAATTTGAAAAATTGCTCTTGACGGATTGAAAAATTAGGAAGAGAATTGTCTGCACAAATAAATACTTTGTCTGCAGAGTTGCTGATAGTTAAGTTTCGGCAGAAACCACATTTAAAACAAATTCTGATGGAATCCGCATAAAGTAGCAAAACAATATAAGTGAAATCAGCTATGTCGACCGAACCGAAGAGGCATCATACATACATATGTTGACATTTTTTTCAATTGTCATCAAAATTTAATCCTATGCTTGCACTGTTTTATGAGGAAAAGCCACATTTGTGGTTCGAAAATTTTCAAGCTTTTTTTCGAATGCAAGAATTTTTGAGAAGCACCTATTCTGCGCGTGGATATCCATTAATTAGTTAAACGGGCAGTTGCAGTCCAAAATAATTGCCTGTCAACCTGACTTATGTAGAATATAAATACGAATGTGAGATCGCTTGCGAGCCAAGCCGCAGGTGTCTTTAGTATTATACAGATTGAAAACGTTACCGAGTGAGATGCCTCTTGATATCATAGCACGCATCAATTGGTGGTTTTCCAAGCTAAGTGAGAGTTTGCCCCTGTTGTGATCACATGAGCCCATCGTGTATATGCTGCTAGATCCCAACAGAGATAGTGCAATGTAGAGCGCGTAGGTAGGTTTGGAAAAATGAACTCTGGTTTTTCAACTTTTGATAATGATGACCAACATATTTATTGTATTGACACCGCACATGGGTCCCGTTACAACATCCGGTAGAATCAACTTTACTTATTGGAATTCTTCGCTTCATAACCTGCGTTACCGGGAAGGGCGGCAATAGCTAGTGGCTTGATATCATGGTCAATATATGAAGGCATCAGAGAGGATGAATACATCTCCAGCTAAATGGTCGCGATCATGCCCAAAATATAATTTACATGGAGGCTCCGATTTGTAGATCGAAAGTACTAGAAAAGCTAGGGCACCATAAAAAATGTTCAGATGCAGATGATCATTAAGGAAGAAGAATAATTATGGTAAACTTTGCCACACCTAAGGATTTTTATTAAAGTTAATTTTTTATAGCACTTCAACTGCAGGACATTAATAATTAAATTTGATACAAGAGCTGATGTGCCGTTATTATTAATAAATTGGCAGTTAAACAGATTAAATCCTACGATAGAAAATTGTTGTGAGGCATCGGGCGCGTCGATCGTGGCTACGGACGAATGGAACCCTAAATAAGATTTAAACGAAATATGTTGCGCGACAGGGAATATATCATTTACCTGATTATCGGGTTGCGATCCGATTTGTTTGAATCCGCTGCCTTCCTGAATTTCTCTCCATAATTTTCAATATCCGGATACGTATATCTTTTTAAATGGAATGATCATATCATACTAATTTGACAATCAATATGCCAAGTGGAAATATTGGTTTAAACTGCCCCATTTATACTTGTTGTTAGAACTCTTAAGCATAACATGTTTTTTTAAATAAAGTGCGAGGAAAGTGTATGTCGAATTGGTTTTTGTATATGTCTGCATGTGTACACGCTTCGAAATAAGATTACAGTGATATAGTCACAATTACTGACAACAAACTGGATAAGCGTATGCCATGCCTGTGTGTATGTATTCTCGTTTGTTTTTAATTGAGGTGTAATCAACTAATGCACGTGTACACTCATCCCAGTGAAATTACACCGATTTAGCAACATCTGACTAATCAGTAGATAAGCGTATGCCACGTCTGTGTGTTTGTTTTTGCGTAAAAGCGTTTCCTTAAGAGTCTGAAATAATCTGTTACATTTAATTAACAACACGTGTAACCGAAATTCAGATGAAAATAAAATAAGAACTGTCATTTCATGAATGCACATAGCAGACCTACTTTTACACGTGCTATCCTAGATGAAGTAATTACGAGTGGCATCCTGGTGAGGAGGGGGCAAGATACTGTGAATACGGTAACTAATTTAAACTTAGCAAAACCAAATTAGAAACGGAAAAGTATTCTACCAGATTAGACAGTTAAAATAAAATAAATGGGGTTGTTAAAGTAATTGAAAATTGTCTGGTAAAGAAAAATGCAAAAATAAATGTTTGCTAAAAGGTGCTACACTAATAACGGAACATAAGATAAGAGATATAATAAGATAACAAATAATGAAGGATGAAATAATAAGATAATTAGAAAATAAATTAGGCGATATTGAATTTCTCATCCTCTACCGCTGTATGCTAATATCGGTCCAGTGTTCTTGTTATTTTGACTGAGCGAGTTTGTGATTCTGATTCGTGTATTCTTCGTTTTCTACCATTATTTAGTGCTGTAATCGAAATAGGACCTAGTGATTTTTCTACGGCTGTTTCATTCATTATGTCATTTCGAAAATTAATTTCGATGAATTTTCTAATCAGTCTAGTCGATCTGCCATGACTACGAATTGCTATACGTCTGGACCCAGCGCAATTAATTGTGTGTCCTGTCTCTACTGTATGGCGTGCAAGACCTGATCTATTGACATGACCATACTTGCATGCGGTTTTATGATCCCCTCTTCTAACCTTAATTGGGCGCATGGTTTCACCTACATACATCAGGTTACAGTCGTTGCATGGAATTTCAGATACTCCTGATGTGTCTAACGGTTCTATTTTCTCCTTTTGGTTGGGAAGTTTAACACCTAGGGTAAGGGTCTGTTTTAATATAGTACGTATATTGTATTTTGAGGCTACTATTTAATTTTCCTACTTAGTTTAGAGTCAGGTATAACCATTACTCTCCGGTCATCTTTTGCTTTATTTGAATTCGCGTACTTCCAGTCATGATTAAATTATCTTATAACGCTTATTATAGTTGCTGCAATTAATTTTATTAGATACGCATTAGCACTGAATATTTCTCGCAGTCCACCTTATTTAATCTCTCAACGATTTTTATCTGTTAATCTTAAGTTTCTTATTATCATCGATTTTAAGATACCGATTTTCATTCTATATGGATGATTTGAATCTAAATTAAGAAGGATACCTGAGTAAATTTCCTTTCTATAAACATCCCGTTCTAGTTTTCTACCATTTACAATTAATTTGACATCCAGAAATGGTAATTTGCCACATAGTTCATTTCCAATTGTAAATTTAAGCTCGCTCACCTGATTTACTATGTTTAAGAAATTTATCAGTTGATCCTCCCAGTGATTCCAAATAACTAATATAGCATCCAAATATCGTACATAAAATTTTGGATTTAGGGGTGTTATATCCAGGAGGTTTTTCTCTATGTAATGCATGAAGATATTAGCTATTAAAACCGACAGTGGTTGCTCCATTGGAAAACCTCTAATCTGCTTATAAAATGCATTCCTAAATTTAAAATAAGTGGAGGACATATATACGTGCATCATCTCCATTACGTGCCTTAACGTCATTTTGCTTCCTTCCAATATTACTGGATGATCAACCAGGAAACGCTGAAAATATTCTAGTGCTTCAGGTACAGGTATATTGGTGCACACTGACACCACATCTAAACTCACCAATCTAACGTTTTCATTTGGCTCACATCTTTCGACAATCTCACCCAAATGGTATGAATTCATCAGTGTATGGCCTAAGAAGTACTAATATTTCCTTATTCTATGACAGAGAAACTTAGACATTTTAGATGTTGTGGAGTGTTGGACATAAACGATGATTCTCAAGGGGTTGCCTGATTTATGGTTCTTTAACAAACCATACAGTTTGGGAGCGTCACCATCTCTTTGTATGAGAGCGTTACCACGCGCTTGATCTAATTCTCCATTAGCAAACATGTTAATGATCAATAATTTAACTTCACCTTGGAACTTATCCGTAGGATCTTTATTAATTATAATGTATACCTCTATATTGTCTAGTTGTTCCTACATTTTATCATCAGAAACGTCGCTACTCCTTTGTCTGCTTTCAACCATATAACACTATTTGCAATTAACTCTTTCCTGAGACTTTTTATTTCATAATTTGGTTTACATTTTTCCTCTGCGTTCATTAGCACAGCTGCGGTTTCGTCTAATTCAAGCCTAACTTTGTATATGTTTCAGAGGAATTGTGCTGCTATAACAGCCTCAGTAATTATCTCATTTTTGGTGATTTCTCAATTTGGATAGCTGTATTCCGACCACGTATAAGCATTTCCAGCTGTTTCTCATTAAGTTTTATTTTGGAGAGGTTAACCACTCGATTAGTTCCAGTAGTATACGTCCTAACTGTGGTCCGTCTAAACATGCCAAAATTTCCTAACTTTCTATCATGCCTGATGTGAACCTTTTTTATCTCTCTATTACGCGCATTTTATTTTTAAAAAAAACATGTTATGCTTAAGAGATCTAACAAAAAGTATAAATGGGGCAGTTTAAACTAATATTTCTACTTGACATATTGATTCTCAACTGAGTATGATATGAGCATTCCATTGAAAAATATATTCGTATCCGGATATCGAAAATTATATAGAAAAGAACAAGAAGACAGCGGATGCAAAAAAATCGGATCGCAATCCGATAATCAGGTAAAGTATCTATTCCCTTTTGCGCAGCATGTTTCTTTTAAAGCTTGCTTAGGTACTAAATACGGTGCTTAAACAATATATCTGCAAAATCGCTATTATCACATAAAAGAAAAATATGTAAGGCATGTGGAAAATATTCGTTTTACTAAAATATGTTTAAAACATTGCAAAATTCCTAAACTTTTTAAATTTAAACTGCCATTTCATTTAAATGCTAAAGGTAGATCTCTTAAACATGAACTGACTTTGAACATAATGAAGACGTTGATTGTCGATTTAGAAAAACGCAAATATGCACTGATTAGAGTGAAAACTAAAATAAGATCTAAGTTACTTTCCTTTTTGCACGGGGATGGCTTTAAATGTATAAAGGATTTCACTGATGGCGCACGTAATAGAGAGATAAAGGAGTTTCACATCAGGCATGATAGAAAGTTAGGAGATTTGGGCATCTATAGACAGACCAAAGTAAGGACGTGTCCTGCTGTAACTAATCGAGTGGTAAACCTCTCTAAAATAAATCTTAATGAGAAACAGCTGTAAATGCCTAATTGTGGTGTGAATACTGCTATCCAAATTGAGAAATAACCAAAAAATGACATAATTACCGAGGCTGTTAAAATAGCACAATTCCTCTCAGACGAGGATAAAGTTAGGTTTGAATTACACGTAGCCGCAGCTGTGCTAAAGTACGCAAAGGAAAAATATAAACCGAATTATGAAATAAAACGTCTCAGGAAAGAGCAAATAGCAAACAGTGTGGTATGTTTGAAAAAAATACAAAGGAGGAGCGACGGTTCTGATGAGTCAATCTGATTATAATGATAAAATGTATGAACAACTAGACAATATAGAGGTATACACTAAAATTAATAAAGATCCTACGGATTTGTTACAAGAAGATGTTAAATTATTGATCAATAACAGATTGATAAATTAGATAAAGCGCAGTGTAACACTCTCATACAAAGGGATACAGTCGCTCCAAGAGTGTATGGTTTTATAAAGATACATAAACGAGGCAACACCTTGAGAATTATTGTTAATGTCCAACACAATTCCCAACAAATAAAATGTCTTAATTTCCATGCCAAAGAATAAGGAAATATTCGTATTTCTTAGACCATACTTTGATGAATTCATATCATTTGGGTGAGATTGTCGGTAGATGTGCGCTAAATGTAAAAGTTAGATTGGTGAGTTTAGATGTGGTGTCATTGTACACCAATAAACCAGTACCTGAAGCACTAGACTATTTTCAGCGTTTCCTGGTTGATCACCCATTAATATTGGAAGGAAGTAAAATGTCGGTAAGACAGGTCATGTAGATGATGCACGTACATATGTCCTCCACTTATTTTAAATTAAGGTATGCATTTTATAAGCAGATTAGAGGTGTTCTAATGGGGCAACCAATATCGGTTCCAATAGCTAATTTCTTCAAGCATTACATGGAGAAGACAATCTTAGATATAACGCCCTTAATTCCTAAATTGTATGTACGATATTTGGATGATATATTAGTTATCTGGGATCACGGGGAGGATCAACTGATAAATTTCTTAAACATAGCAAACCAGGTGAGGGAACTTAAATTTACAATTGAAAATGAATCATGCGGCGAATTACCATTTCTGGATGTCAAGTTATTAAGAAGTGGTACAAAACTAGGACGGCATGTTTATAGGAAGGATACTTACTCAGGTATCCTTCTTAATTTCGATTCAAATCATCCATATAAAATAAAAATCGGTATCTTAAAATCGATGATAATAAGAAGCTTAAGATTAACAGATAATAAACATAGAGAGATTGAATTAGGGAGATTGCGAGAAATATTCAGTGCTAATGGGTATCCTCTAAAGTTAATTGAAGCAACTATAATGAGCGTTATAAGTAAATTAAATCATGACTGGAAGTACGTAAGGGTCAAATAAATTAAAAGATGACCGGAGGGTAATGGTTATACCTGACTCTAAACTAAGTAGGAAAATAAAAATGGTAGCATCAAAATACAATATACGTACTATTTTAAAACAGACCCTTACACTAGGTATTATACTTCCCAACCAAAAGGAAAAAATAGAACCGCTAGACACATCAGGAGTATATGAAATTCCATGTAACGACTGTAACTTGATGTATGTGGGTGAAACCATGCGCCCAATTAAGGTTAGAAGAGGGGAACATAAAACCGCATGCAAGTATGCCCATGTTAATAGATCAGATCTTGCACGCCATACAGTAGAGACAGGACACACAATTAATTGGGATGGGTGCAGACGAATATCTATTTGTAGCCGTAGCAGATCGACTAGACTGATTAGAGAATCCATCGAAATTAAATCGAGAAATGACATAATGAATGAAATAGCCGTAGAAAAACCACTAGGTCCTATTTGGAATACAGCACTAAATAATGGTAGAAAACGAAGATTGCACGAATCAGAATCAGAATCAGAAACTCGCTCAAGTAAAAGAATAAGAACACTGGACTGATATTAACTTACAGAGGTGGAGATTGATTAATTCAATTTCGCCTAATTTATTTTGATTATCTTATTATTTCATCCTTGATTACTTGTTATCTTATTTTAACTTTCTACCCTATTGAAACACTTTATCCGTTTCTAATTTAATTTTGCTACCTATTAATTATTTACTCTATTAATAGTGTCATGCCCCCTCCTCACCGAAATGCCACTCGTAATTACTTAATTTAGAAAAGTAAGTGTAGAATAGGTCTGACGTGTGCAGTTAGGAAATGACAGTTATCATTTTAGTTTTACTTGTATGACCGTTACACGTGCCTGTAATTTTATGTAACAGATTAGCTCTCAGTTTTAAGTAAACGCTCACGCACATACACACAAACACGCTTATCCAGTGAATAGTCAGATGTTGCCAAATCGCTGTAATTTCACTGGGATGAGTGTACACTTGCATTAACTGATTACTCCTCAATTCAAAACAAACGAGAACACATACACACAGGCATGACGCACGCTTATCTAGTGAGTTGTCATTAATTGTCATTATATCACTGTAATCTCATTGCGAAGAGTGTATACATGTAGACACATGCAGAAACCAATTTAACATACACTTTCCTAACATTTTTATAAAAAAACGTTATGCTTAAGAGATCTAAAATCAAGTATAACTGAGGCGGTTTAAATTAATATTTCCACTTGACATATTGATTGTCAACTAAGTGTGTGATGTGTTTGGCATTCAAAAAGTTCTCCGTAATTGGAGACCGAAATATTTGCAAAAATCATGATGACAGTGTATTCAAATATTTCGGTACGCAATCCGAAAATCAGGTAAATTGTTTATTTCCTGTCGCGCAACATGTTTCTTTTAAATCTTAATTGCCGACATATTGCGTAAATTAAATTAAATTTTATTTACGTTGCACCAATGAGAAAAAAACGAAACTTGCCGATTAACCAATAGTGTGCAAGTAGACATATATTGACATGGCATGGTATTTAAGCACGGCAATTTACCATGCAAGTCAGTTGTCGCATTTGCATTCTGCTTTGGGTTGCACGTGTGCGTTTTGTCGACTGTCACTACCTACGCTGGTGATTTGATTTGTTTCACCAACAATTGGCTACATCCGTGATTCATCTTGTTGCGGTACAACCAGCGAGACAAGCCAATTAATGCAGAACTTCAACGAAGTTTTCCACATCGTGATTACAACGCGACAACAGAAGGAACAACAGCCAGAGTCAACCCAAGGCTCTAGGACATCTTCACACTCTGAATAATTCAGGAGAACGCACGACCAGGCCCTGTTAAGAGCACCCTTATCATAACAATATCTATATTCAGAGCTCCTTAACCGAGTTTGTAACGTCGTACGCCATTTACTTGAAGCCGGGGCGTTTACAGTACTATCTAGAACGAAGTTTGTTATCTTTGTTAAACTACACTAAAATTATATTAATGTGCCAATTAACGCATTTTGTTTTTGTGAACATGAGGTTCGGATTAAAAGTCTTATTTTTAAATAAACATAATGTATAATGTTTTATCTATGTTATATAATAATATTATATAAAAATAATATTTTTACTACCTTTATTTTGCGAAAATGATACGTACAATATATATAGTTCTTTTTTAGTATTACGTGTAAAAATGTCTTATATTTTCTAGTTGAAAATTTTTCTGAATATGGTCAATTTATTACATTCATGATGTCTTTCGAAGGTTTTTTAGCCAGCTATGGTTCGGGTAGATTTTCGTTAAATGATAGCGATTTTTCTACTGTCGTTAAAGTAGTGTTTGTAATTTAATTATTTCAGGATGCGTTACGAAATTGTGAATTAATTGATCCATATATTCTTAGTTCAAAAAATTTCATTAAATTTCTTTATGATGGTCTGAGCCAAGAAGCTCCATTAGGCTTATTTGAAGCAACAAATAATGTTCTTTGCTTCCTAGGTAAATTCATTTAACCTCTACAAACTTAGCCAAAATATTCTCGTGTCGTTCTTTTTTAATTAATAGTTTGGGGATATTCGATACATTAGTGCATAGTGTCTCTACGGATGTAAGCCACGATAAACTTCAAATTGTAATTAGTTTCGTTTTATTTCTGAATAGCTTTTGAAAACGCTTCGTTTTCTAACAGTCGATATTCACTTCCACTGCAAATCACTGTCGGATTCGAAATTAAGAGCTTTAATTAACATACTTCTCCGTGAAATTAAAAAGCAAAGCTCGCTTACGGAATGCTGTCTTGCAATTCTGGCAAACGTATCTTATTTCTCCGATTGCATCCACAAGACTTTTCATAATAAGGTAAAATTCAGTTTTTCATTTTGCTTATTAATTCACATGTTCCATTTAATAATTTATGTTATATATATATAGGAAGTTTTTCGTGCTTTTCGTAAAAATTTATTGAAAGTTGTCGGTGATTTGTCTACAAATCACGGTCAGCTTATTTTCTTCACCACTGTGTGGTTTAACCTTCGAGATTCTACCGAAAAGGTGAGTTCAGTATACCTTACTTGCAGTTTCTGAGCGAAGGTGATTTTCAAGCAAAGGTGCAAATTATTTTTAATCTGCTCAATAGCGGAGCGAAATATGAGCATCAGTATTCTTTAAATCTTTTAACTACATTGATCTTGGATCCGAATTTGGCTGCTCAAGTTTCAAGGTATGTTGTTAAAGTGTTTTATTTTTCTATTCATTATTGTTTATTCTGATGCAAATTAATTTCTATTATGCATGTTTTATAGTCATGCAAATTTTTTGACATGCATCAAATCAATTTTAACTCAACTGGGCACTACAGACGATAGCCGTTTGCCAAAGGTCAGTTTGCGGTATTTTTATGCATAATGTATAATAAATTTACTTGATGAATATTATAAGTTTATTCATTTGAAGTGATTTTTGGTGTACGATTATGTAGGAAAAGAACATTTATTCATTTCTTCATATACATTTTTGCGTATGTAATTTTTAAATTATTTAATTAAAAATAAAACCAACCATGCTTTAGAGTTATTTAAGAGTTGCTTATTAATGCTTAGATTTTCCTGTTTTTAAATAAATTATAAAAGTTTTGGAATAATACATTTTTATTTGACAACGTAAGCCATCTAGTTCGCCGGTTGAAAAGATCAATACACAAACCAAATGCTATCCACTCTGCTAGAATCTAAGATAAGTCTACTTCTTGTACACTGTATGCCAGCCTATCCAATATGAATTCAGATGTGGCATTTACGCCCAAGTCCTGCTATGCCCTGAAATCTACGTTCAAGCCTATTACTCAGAATATTTTGGCGCCACCTAAAAGGCCTAGGATAAACAAGGTACCTTAATTAGCTCCCAGTGCAACAAAATGCCGTAGCCAATTGAATAGTCGGGTCCAAGACCTACACTATGTATCTGTTATTCTTTCTGACCTTGCTTACGCAAATCCCGATAGCGGAACCTTCTCCACAGTGCTGCCTGCCTTGCAACAACCATACACTTCCATCTGCATCGCCTGGTCTGCCTATTATCTCATTATATGTACCTCTTCTCAGTTTTGAAAATGTCCGACATTCCTAGCGCCGACAGAAATCTCAATAGGAAAGCTGGAATTGATGACGAGCATTTCTTCCTCATCACTCGTGTTAGTCCACGTTCGCGCTGTAGTTGTCTTCACGCGATTTCTGTCCGCTTCATCTCATCTATCTAATTATTTATCTTCTGATTCGTTTTCAGCAATTTTCATATACTGTAAATTTATCCGTCCAAAAATCAATCAACTATGACATTCCTTTCTTTGAACGAGCTAGACCCGCTTGCGAATTGAAATCTGGCTTTCTCCCAACGTGCACAGTGAGGATCCGTTCCTAGTCAATTGTTATTACCTAAATTAAAGTGACGGAGGTGTGGTCCGTGGTGGTGGGTTAGCCATATTTATCAGGTCCTTTCCCATACTCAAATGACTGGCTGCCTCCAACTGACGATTTTGGATGAAAACTATCTTTCTATTTAGTCTTTAGGCCTTATCTTTCAATCATCGATTACACTCACGGAACCCAACTTTTATCTACTTCACACAACCGTATGACAAGTACTTTTTTGGGGTGACCTTAACTTCACTAGCGCTAACTGCAGTAAACTAGTCTTGATAATCCACCCCCTACTGCGGATCTACTAAAGATTTACTACCGGTTCTTTTAATTTCCTACGCATGACAACAGTAAACTTGATTATATCCTCTCCAACTTATATGTGATTAATGTTCAGCGCCGAGAGATCTTCTCTAACCTTGATCACTGTCAGGTATTCTTTTTTGTTCTCCATGAAGCATTCTCATCCCGTCGAATCTCCTCTATCCAATATGTACGGACCTCAAATAGTCCAAATTAACCCTTTCCGGTGCCTGATAATCTTTCTCGTAGTTCAAGACAACAGCGTTGAAAATGACTGAATTCTCTTACAGATTGATAATTCGTATCCCCTTTCGACAGTGGTGATCAGTGTCGATGACTACAGGATTCTGCATGAATTTTGCGTCTCTTTGATCGAGGTCCAAGCTATTAAATTCAAATTTAAATTTGATCAATATAGTAGGTCAGTTGACATGGTTGATCTAATTCTTTCACAGATTCAGGGTGCGGATAACTATATCAAACTTTATAAAGATGCCGATGTCATGGTTGTAGTTTTAGCAGCCATGCCACCCTCGGTTCTGTCGAATCACCGATCGCTTGCCTGTTGTCCTTACTACAAGCTCGTCTTTTCGAAATTGGCTTCATACCTAGCCAGAATAAAATTCCGTTCTAACTATATCAATTCTTCGACGTTAATCAGTTACTATATATAGGAACCAACTGCACTGTCAATCACTCTCTAGGCCACTGAGCTTATCATTGAATCCCAACCTAGTCACGTCTAAGCACTTTATGCAGGCTTGTTTAATATATGTCAGGACGCAAAACCCTATCCCGAAATGTTCTATTCCATTCCTTCGTCATGTCTCATATTCTACGTTAGTGAGTTTTATTGCAGTCCCACGTTAATGTCTGTTCTAGAGAAAATTGCCTCGCTTTCTGTAACGTTTTACGTCAAATTTCTTTCAACCTTGACATGTATGTCTTAAATAATACCCAAAATATTTCTACTAGTCTGCCTGTTTACAAGGGCACACGTGTGTTTAGAACACTATTCGCAGAGTTAAGAACCCCACCACACGAGGAGTTCAAGAAGACGGTTAATTTGATAAGTTTTTAGGAGATAGCCCTAACTGGATGCGTAACCGGTTATTATCAAACTCGTAACATACATGATCGTTACTCGTTACACTTTTGGCCTTCACACTGGCTTTTGACGCGGTACTAGTGTTGGTACCAGTGATGCAGGATCCTCCGTCATTGGTTCATAAGGGCCTGTTTGATATTCCTTCAAATGCTAATGGTGCCTTCTTCTATTTAATCTTCAACGGATTTTCTCCAGACTGCGAAGAAGTCATTGTTTGTTGCATCTTGTATTCATCACATGGATCGTTACAAAAATGATGCGCGCATGCTGCATTAAACTGATGTTCTGAACTCTTTCGTCAATCAAGATTACGTTATTCTCCAAAAAGTCAGTTGCAAATTTGCTATAAACCACATGCAGTACTTTTCTCACGCATCTTGTTCCAGACCAGTTGCTAAACTTATTGATAAATAATTGATAGTCTCTCTTTCCCTCACTTATGCACAATTCTGTTTTCGATTTTTACCTCGATTTTTTCATTTGTCAAGCCTGATGACCTTTGTTGCCAAATAATTTATTAATATTTAAATAGTATTAGCATTAATGTCGTTCTCTCGTTCATAACGCCCCACGCCCTTACTATCCAAAATAAGTTTATTGAAAAATCTGGCGTTAAACCAGTTCCAATGACTATTTCTAATTAATCCTGTCTCAAATGCATAGACAACATTGTTGTGCTGACATAAATATTTTCGTGCCGATAATGTATCATTATACTGGCATGTTTTTATATAATTGTGTTTTTACATGTACTTTGTTGGTATTTGTATCTAGCTCACTGCCTTGATTAAAATATTTGTTACCACTAACAGTGCAATTATAGGTTGTTAATTCTATTAATGTGTCGCCTGGTCGTTATCCGTCCATTATCATTCGCATTCTGCATATGCATCATTTCGTTTGACTTGTTTAATTTTTATTAAGTTTTGATTAATTTCCATCGTTTGGTATAATGTCTGTATTGTTTATTTCTATTTATCAATTAGATAACGGTTTTTCTTGGCCTCGTTCTTACTCAATATGTAGGAACAGAGGCAAGTCAGTTGATTTTGAGTCATTTGTTTCAACAGCATTCTGCTGGATCAAACTTACTGGATGTTGTTTCTAATCTGATGCTTGGCGACAATCACTATCAGGCAACTGTCGCATTAGACTTCCTTATATCAGCACTTCAGGTAAAATAATATTTTTTGATTATGTATACGTTTATTGCAAACTGGGTTGCTTCGTGTTGAATTTAATACGCTTCAACTTACAGAATTTATCCTTTTGGTTTGCTTTAAATTCTGCAACCTACTTTTTCGAAGTGAAGTATTTTATAAATTTTTAATAATTTGGCATATATATTTTAGTATACAATAGTCAGTTCCAATGATAAGCGAGTTCTATATGTTAAGTTATTGTTTTTTTCTGCTCAGCAAATGTCATGAAAATGGGTTATATGCTCAGCGTCCGTTATCCTATCATGTTATGGTTTGGAAGACGATGTTCAGTTTCATTTGAGTTAAAGTGTTCTACCATCATTTACATATTTGAATTCATCTGCCTGAGTCTATCAATACACTAGTCAATTTAATTCATGTTTTATGCTGTTAGATAAGCCTTTGTTCAGTAATCGCACTAGGCATAGATGATATCGTGTTATTTTACAACCCACACGTAATTGTGATTGTGTACGGCTATGCATTTGTAAAGCATCAGTTGTGAACTTCCAATGTATCGATGCACTGCCTGTCTGTCTCTCTGTCTGTACGCATGCATGTATATATGTATGCCATTGGTACTTTAATCTAATTTATATTATTATATAACCAGACTTTATCTCTTTGTGAGCTAATGCGATCTGTGCCTAATCTTTAACGTATACTCATACTTTGATAAATTAATTTAGTCTTCACAATGGTGAATATAATAAACATATAAGGAGTAAGATGGTTCAATGATTTTAAAGTAAAATGTGTGCATGTTTTTACGCTGTCAGTAAAAATATCATCATCGTACGTAACCGGTTCTCTAGGTGTCATGCAAGGTGTGTTCTAGAAACGCGTATGTTAATAGGGCAGCATTCCACAGGCCTTGCTATTTGAGCTTGTTTGTTGCTAGACTCCCAAAATTTTTCTTCCATTCATTTGTTTCTTATTTAGTGACCAGTTTTTCGTTATCGAACGACCGGTATCGTGATTAATAATATCCTTCCACGGGATTTCCTTCATACTTTATTCGTCGCCAACCATCCATCGGACTTTATTTGGTAGACAGAAGAGCATAACAGTTAGCCTTCATCGACATTTCTCTAGCGAGTGCACTCTGTGTTCGTTGACTAGATGCTAAGTATATGATACGTCATAAAGCGACCGGATAGAACAAACAGGCTTGTAAACTTTAATTTTGATTATTGTACCATGATTTTATGCGGATTTGGAACTAAACAAAAGTGATTTATACATCATTTCACATATCTGTCAAAGAAACGACATCGATAATCTGATTTTTTCCAGATCACTGCAGCGTAAAGTTGGGTTAACAGTAGCCTTGATTTGAAGACCAAGGGATTGGTCCGTAGTGAAATGGACGGATGACTTCAGCGTGGTTAGCCTACTTCGCTAAATATGCATGCACTTAAGCTAGTGCGTCTATAAATTTCGTTTGAAATCGGCCAAAATCTTGGGATGACGAATTAATTTCCTTTGGCACTGCTGCGCATTTCGGCAAAATCTTCTTCAAGATGAAGTTTTCCGTTTCGAAAATTTTTGAGAAATTTAGCCTCGGGACCTGCCGGATGGACACCTCCAGAGCAATGACATTCATTGTCTGGAAGTCAACATTCTTTCACGCTGATATTACGCCATCATTGCTGTATTTGAAGACATCAACTTGACCAGTACTTTGAGTTTTACTCTGGAGATGTAATACAGCAATATATACCAATCGTAAAGTGTGATAAAAGACAACTAATGAAGAAACAGACCGATGAGACATCATAACAAGTTTGTTCACCGGAGACAGAGCCTTCCTGTGAATGCAATAATCCTAGTACCTCTTAAATTCGTTGGGCTTCACTGGCGGCGCTTCAGCATTTTTAGCTCACGCCAGGCAGGTTAATGAGACGGATCCAGACTAACAGTCTCAGACCATGCTTTAAAACAAGTTTGCGAGCTTGAAGTAAGCACCAACCCCATTACTTCAAGATCGCAAACTTGATTTAAAGCATTTTCTAAAGAATTGCACAGTGACGCTATATAAGTCAACAATGTTTTGCTCTTTTTCGTCTATAAATTTTATCTATATAGCCATTACTTGTCTTGCTTTTTTCTTTGGATCTGTGGTAGTCGTTCTAGGCGATAGCGTAGACGGAGATGTGCCTGTTGTTCAGAAGATAGACTATGTTCATAAGTCGACCATAGGTTGATGGAGCAATTTGTGGTGATTGAACAAGAGTCGACCACTACGTAACTGTCTTACAAAATTTCCTCTGAAGACTAGCGAAAAAAAGGCGTAAGCGCTCTTCTCAGACAGTAATCAAGCCCAAAAAGACGGCGATTATCAACTAAAGATTGTATTGACAAATCGAAAAGCTACCGAATAGTAGTTATCAGCTTATAAAATTTACTCTTATGAGGCTCATCTGATTATGTTAAACCGAACTGAGCGAATAAAATGTGGAAAATGCTACTGTCTGTGCGAGTGCCATCTTTATTTTTACATGCATATGCTATTCACCGAAGTGAACATTTTGCATTTAAAATATATACTTTGTAATAATCGCGATTGACCGTGACTTTCATTGCATACGATAGTACACTTAGCATATATGTCTAGACGAGTATAATTAAAACTGCAGATATGTGTATTCATATTTTTTGAAAAATATGCTTGTGAAAGGTTTACGGTTTTTGTAATTTGTCATGATGCAGAAGTCGAAATAGGCACCGAATAAAATTGGAAAATCAAAATCTCACTCCACAATGACTGGAATCTGTTAAGCGTAGCTATGCTTAATTCTTTTCTTGCCACGGCTTTTACCGTTATCTATATCTGCTTCTACATCTAATTTATTTATATCCAATCAGCAACCATTTCACTGTGGTCAGACGTCCGAAGCTAGCAGCTTTAGCCAGACTTTGACTTCGGCCCAGACGAATTTGACTGCGTTAAGAGTTCTCTTTAGTATTGCGGTTGATTCTTTGCTTATTGCCGTTGAGTTTTTGAAGAATTACAACCAGATCGCTAATGTAGCACGACTGGAATGCCTTCAACGTGTTCAATTAGCTGTACGTCTGGTTCATTGCTTAATATGCCGTGCTGATGATGCAGTTGTGGACAGCTTCAATGCACAGATATCTCAAGTATGAATTTTTTTATATGCTTTATTTGTGAGATTGTCTTATAAAATTTTTTTACTTGCTATCCGTATACTGTTGAGCAATTCGATCACTTCTGTGGTATATAAACATTGTTAGTGCGTTTGTTTTTTCTGAATATTTGAATATCCTCTGTTTTGGCTATTTTATGATTTGTATTAGAAAACCTGGAAATCGGCAAGAAATCACAGTCACATAAGGTGCTTTATTTTTGAATTCCAATGCCGCGTTTTGCGTACGCGGGTAGTAGCTTTGCACGGACAGTTTCACAAAGATCCGATTGATCACAATTTCCACTTTTGTTTTGTCTTCGATCGGGCTGAGTTTGTATTCGTCCCAATGGAAATGAGGTTCTATTTCATCTTTGTTTGCTGGCGACGTTTCGGAAGGTGAATCCCCTTTCCATCTCCTGGCGAATTTGTCTACTTACATCACAGCACAATACTCACAATAGCAGATTTAAGCAAATGTGGTAACCTCGTTCCAAAACCGTTCTATTTATATTTTATTTTTTATTATTTTTTTTGACTCAACACTTGTTTTAAACATAGTATTTGTCTCAGTAACTGAACTCAATATATAACTATTTGTAATTAGCAGACGAATCCTTACCTCAGCTATCCACATTCCCGGTATACATAATCTCATCTCGTGTGCAGAATGTTGTAGGGGAGAGAGAAAGTATCGAAGCTGTTTTTGTTGTTATAACTGTACTGCTACTATGTCACGATAATCAAAACTCAAAACTGATAAAACAAAAACCTTGACTGTCAAATACTGTATTTTATTTAAAGCCAGGAACTCTAATGTATACAATGGTGTATGAGGTATTGCGTACATAGTATCAAATTAGTTCAAATATGGAGCAGCGAGTTACTTAGATGGAAGGAGAGTGAATTTCATAGCGACGCTTAGGTGAAAGATTAAAGAGAGAAAGATAGAGAGAGTATGGACTAACTAACGGTTTTCAAACCTAATCGTAAGCACAATACGAAGTTAATCAACTCTTAGAAATAATTGCATAAGAATATATGCTCATATGACTAAAATAATTCATTATACCTACATACATATATATCTAAATATAATATCGTTACACCTTTATATATATATATTTGAAGAAGGACCATTGGTAATTGTTAACCATGAATATTTTCTATTCTTATTATTTATTTATTACGTTAGTCACACCTTATATCAATATATAAAATACATGTCAATACGTATAAAACATATATATAAATATAAGCAACAGTGTGAGTCCAATATCCCTAATCCTATATATATACATTAATAATAATTATTTATTAAGTTATTCACACCTTATATTAATATATAAA
>JAQBSW010001219.1:37500-144249 GCA_029291075.1 Eudiplozoon nipponicum | reverse complement strand
CGTATCTGGTGGGATCCAGCAGCATAAACGTGATGGTCTCATGCGGTTGCAACCCGGGTAAAGACTGAGTTAGCTTGGAGATCCACCGCTTGATGCGTGCCATGGTATCTACGGGCATCTCACCCAGTAATGGTTTGAGGCTGTACAATTCTGAGAACACCTCCTGAGGCCTGGCCCGGAAGTGATCCAACACTCGTCTTTTGTACTCTTCATACGTGAGGTCAACCGGAAATTCCAAATAGGCTGCTACTGTCCGGTCCACTAATTCCTGGACAGCCACACGCACAATAGGTGCTTCTAATGTAAATTCTTGGGCTCTAACTGATGCTTCAAAATTGTCGCACCACAACTGTGGCCTTTCCACATCTAGTGTTGCCAGCATGGGCTTAACTTCTGATGACGGTCTAAAATAACTCGTCGATTGGGCTGAAAATCCCGGCATATTTCCTTCTAATTCATCTTCGGCGCGGGCGGCATTTTTGTGTCCACCTATATTGGATGGGCCATGCACTCGGATATCGTCCGTGTTTATTATCAGTGTATCGTCCAGACGAGACTTAGTTATGCCTAATTCTGCAGTTAAATTGTTCATTTGAGTAGTCAGTCCTTGAATCAACGTTTCTAACCAATCAGAAGCCATTTTTAAATGTACGACACATGCTTTATTTTTACTCAATTATATATAGTATTTTGCTCCTATAACGAGGATCGATTTAATAAAAGAAATTTACATATATTAATTAATTTATGTTCACTTCGGCTCGGAGTCTGCTTTTTATCATTATGCTGACGGCTTTATTCTTATACGGGCGCTTCAGCGAGGAATTTCTGTTGAAATAATGTTCGCCCTAGATAAGACCCTTCGTCATTTCTTTTCCATAAAGGTGGCTATTGCCACACGAACGACCTGTTCTGTTTTACCCAATGTGATCCAGAATTGCGTTCTCACTGGACGATCACCATTTTGATTTGGTACAACCAATAATATACCACTAATTTATGAATACTATTAAAAAGGAATGCTCAAAATGTGATAAGACTATCCTTTTTCATTTATTTTCTAACAGAAGTTTAAAAAAATAAAACATTTTGGATATAAACTTATAATTTCTCCACAAGATTTCAGCCTGTTGTCATATCTTAACTGTGAGCTGCAATCTAAAATCATAAGTAAATATCTTTCACCACAAATATCTATTGTACTTTCTGTTTTACATTTTTCATAGATTTAGATTTTCCCATAAACAATTAGGTTACCTTTGACTTTTTCACTTTATAATTAATCTATTTATTAATTTTTTTGTACCTTGCGCAGCACAGTCTTTGTTTAATTTGATTCGAAAGTTGATTGTGTGGGACAAATGATAGCACTCGTAAATCGGTATATTCTTGATTATTGTACATAACCAGGTTCACAGATTTTGCTTAGCATTGATTGTTTGGGTCTCAATTTTTCTGTCATTCTGAAGCCGTCCATCAGCAGCTTGTCTAGAAATGACGTTCGAACCAGATTTCCCCCTCTATTTTTCAGAATTTGCGTGACTATATTTCCAGTGCCATCATCAGGGTTTGCACCATACTCAGAGATAAGTACAATTTGTGGCAAATGTTGTAACCTCATTAAAGACAGATCTATTTATAACTATTTTACTTCTCAAAGGATTTTTGCCTGCATTATACCTATACTCTTATGCTCATATGTATACACGAAAATATTCACGTCACCACCTACGCACAAAACGACCTATACAAACATAAGTGTATTCTAATCTAAAGTGACATTTATAAAATAAATATAAGAAAACCATATGGATTGCCATAGACGCCTAACCGAGTAGGTTCGATTTTTAATTACATTTCCCGACACGAAGAAGTATCAGCAATTTTTTAATCCTATTGCTGTAATCGTCAAATTCTCGTTTAACTTAATCTGATTTGTTTGCAATAGGATATATATATATATATATATATAGAGAGAGAGAGGTTAAGTAATAAATGCTAAAATTATAGTATTACTCTATTTTTGGACAAGAATAGGCTAGACCCCAAAATACGATAGTATATCAACCAAGCACACATTTATACTCATATGTGTTGTTCGACGACTGGTTAAATACAATGGGATTGGTGTTTACTTCAAGCTCGCAAACTTGATTTAAAGAATTGTTACCACCACCCACGCAATCAATTGTTGTTTAATTGTATTGTCTATAAATAAGTGTGTGGCAAAAGCTATAAAAAGTTAATGATCGTGATTGCATAAAAATTGTGCAGCCGACATTTCCAGTCACGTACAATGTATGCAAGACTACTTGAGGTGAGAGCCGCATATCTAATTTTGCTTTCCATATATATGCAATGCGGTTTGATCCTCGCTAGTCAGTTTGCCGTCGTACTCCGATGATGATCATGGAAGGTCAAAACGTGTCAGTGCGTTGTGACTGGCGGTAGTTTTGTTATGTTGTTCGACGACTGGTTAAATACAATTGGAATGGTGTTTACTTCAAGCTCGAAAACTTGATTTAAAGAATTGTTACCACCACCCGCGCAATCAATTGTTGTTTAATTTATACTCATATTTTGTATAAATATAAGGTTTCATTTAAATATCTATGTCTATACCATATAGATATCCAGGTATGTAAAAAACTACATGTAATAAACATGGAGTGTTCATGCGATATAACTTTGATACATAATACATCAGGAAAAAGTATGTTTATTTATTACTTGCTTATTTTTTAAAAATTTATACCCCCATCTTATACATAAATATCGATTCATATATACATCTACCCACTGTATCTTATACATATATAGATAATCCTCTTGGCAACCATGTGGGTTCCTCTCACATCTTTTATAATTCTCTATATATCAAATATAACTTATATATATATATATATATATATCTATACAATATTTAATATGCATATCCTAAAATAACCATGTGAGTCTCTCAATTGATAAATAATATCAGTTAAAACACATTTGTTAGTAATTAAATTTCTATTTATATCACCAAGTATATATATAGTTATATAAACAAATATTTACACACATATATATATATATATATCAGGATATAAAGTATAAAATGCATTACTTCGTTGATACACCATTCCGTAAAGGGTAGGCTCCGTGGTGGACTTGTCCAAAACAGTAAGAATAAAACCATATAAGCTAGTAATAGGTTCACTAAGCATCACCAATGTCTTTTCCTATAACCTATTACCAAAACAGAATGAGATTAGATAATCCGGGAATTTGATCCTTCTACGCTTCGGGAATTTTAATTTTAAAAATCAAGACAGCACGGATGGATGTGAATGTCAATACATATTGTTTTTTCGTACTTATTTTATAAATGTCAGTTTAGATTCGAGTGCAAATATGTTTTTATAGGTTTTTGTGTGTGGGGAGGGTATTTTCGTGTATACATGTGAGTATAAGAGAATAAGTATTAAGATCGGATATTATGGCAAACAAATAAATTTAGGAAGTAAAATTTATGTAAAGAGATCTGTCTTGTATGAGGACACCACATTTGCCCCAAACTATATCTTTCCTGCGAGTACGGTGGCTACCCTGAAATGGGACAAGAAATGAAGTCCAGAAAATGTGAATAAAAATTTTTAAATCTGTAACGAAAGTCGTCTTCAGACAAGCAGCTGATGGACGGCTTTAGAGGGACGGGAAAAGGGAGAACTCATCAATCAATGCTGAGCACAATCTGTACGCCTGGAAATGTAAAGGAATCAATATTTTATTGACGTACGAGTTATATCAATTGTCCCGCATAAGCAAATTGTGGAATCTAATTAAACTAGTTATGGTTCGTATAATTTAAAAGATTTTGAACTTTCATTAGAATATTTTGTATGCCTTGCTACTTTTATCCTGAGCTACAGTATTTGTCAATATCATATGACATACATAAATATTGACACATTATAAGTAAGCCTGTTGTTAGGTTACTCATCAGTTATTTTTCTTTTTTGTTATAGTTGTACAGCATCCTTCTTTGTCCTAATTTTCTGTGGTTTTTCGTTCATTATCAATCTGGTTGTGATAATATTATGACGTGGAGCTAATTTCAGCTTGGCTCATTTATCTGTTATGTCCCATGATAAAGAAATTTATATCCGTTATAGCCATGTGTGACATACACGTATATTCGATATTACTCATTATTTCTCTCCCTAAAATTAATTTTAAGTGACATTGGAAGTGAACAAACTTTAGCGCGAAATATATATCTTTGAAAAAATTATTTGACATTCGTTATAAAAATAATAAGATTATATATTTCATTTTATCGAATGGTAGTAAACACCAATTTAATGTCAATTTATGTCAAATGTTTTATCTATACTGTCAATAAATTTGAGTTTGTCCTAAATCGTATTTCTCGTCAATTTTCTCATTATCAGTTGTTCTATTTAATAAAGTCAAGGTTTTTTAAGTGAGTCTTCATAATAATTATCTCAATAGTATGCTATCATTCCTGATTTCTACATCTTTTCATTTAAGAATGTTGTAGCATATTGGTTGATATCGTCCTATTCGTTTCACTTGTTTGCATTCTGAAAGTAATTCATTTATTTATATGACCTTTGGATACGCCTTATTGTCCATAATGATATGTTTTAGAATATTTTTTTTTAGACGTCTATTCTGTTTTATCCGTTGTGCTACTATTGTTTACCACTGCTGATATTATTATAATTTAAAAAAATAATATACCGTTTTATGCATGAAACAATTTCTATATAAGAACTTTTTCCTATAAAGTATGTCAACTCATTGCTTTTTTCAGTTTTGAAATTGCAAGGCTCGTAAGATATAATTTATTATAGAATAGGTTATTTTAAATTTGTTGACACATTGCATTTATAAAATAAAAATCCTTTTAAATGAACAAAAGTTCAAATTATTCGGTATTTTATCTATTTTTACAATTTAAAATCAAATCTGAGGATTGCAAAATGCATGTTTATGGTCTTTTTATGTCATTTGTTCTAAAAAGCATTCTGAATTGCATTTTGTTAAGAAATTTTATAAATTGCATTCAAATTGAATGTATAACAGTCGATTTTCCAGAAACATTTTACCTATGCGGTGTTTAATTTAAATTCTTCTCAATTCTTTAAGCTGTACATATTATTTTCAATATTTTATTGATTTTCTATCACGAAGGTGTTCTCTTTTTATTAATATCAGCCAGAAAGATTTTATTTGGATAAAAACCGCCACAAGCATGACCATACATTTTATTGTAAAAAATTATAAATGTTGAAATTTCGGACTCATTGGTAATTTGTACCAAAGATGTTTAAATCCGATCTTAATATAAAATCCTCTCCTTTTATTTCAAAAATAAAGAAATCGCTATATGACATGAACACATTTTAATCATTCATTCATTTTCGTAATAAAAGAATATGTATTTATGCCTTTCTGCTCTAAAGTAAGATTTTTTAAACAAAATTGTTGCTATACTTGTTTTTATGCTATTTTTCGTCAAGTAATTTAATAAATATTTTCCATTTTACACTTTTTTATGGCTAAGAGGTAGGTTTAAAGTAGAACGAATATTTAAATAAATCACTAAAATGACTTGAATAGAATATATTTAATACATATTATTTTATTAGAACCTGTCAAAATATACACAAATTTAAAAAAAAAACTAGGCAAATTATGATGTGTTCAACATACCAAATATAATTTATTAATGTATTTAATTTATGCTAAGCAAAGGCTGGTTTGTAAAAAATTTACATTTAATTTATGTAGTGCAAATTAATAAAAGATAACTCAAAAATTAAAAATGATTTTGATGAACGAGAAAGGTTTGGAATCTGACTCAACTTCGTAAATTGCAACCGAGTGTATTGAGGTAGTCTAGCTATCTTAATCTAGTTTTTAAAATTGAAAAACCTTTTTGTTCTGCTCATTCGTTACTGGCAAAAATTATAAAACATTATTTTATCAGAGTATTCGACGTGACTTAATATAGTAGGCTGGATAAAATTAGTTTAATGTTCAGTGGAACCTTGGATAAATGTAAATTTGAATTTCAGGTAATTAGAAACAGTTAAAAACCCGCTTTCGCAAAAATAGAAATGAGCTTCTGCGCAAGTTATTTTCTCTTGGCAAATAAAAATTTACTTCATGCAGTATGGGTCCAATATATGTAATCACACTTGAGACTGTGTAGTAAAGCGCTTGCCACCAATTATTTTAGGAAAGCATTAGATCTTATCTGTCACCAGGAAATTTATGGCTCGTCCCACTCACGCGAATGAAAACAAATAAACATTAATTTATTTCGGTAGTATCCATGCTCATCACTTATGTTTGAATTAAAAAAATAACAAAAAACAAGCAACAATCAGTAGGAATATGTTAATGAGGAAAGAAAAATCACCAATAACGGAAAAGTACGAGTAAAATACAACAAAATGTATAATCCGATAACTTTTGTACTTTATCATTCCTAGGATAGGGTTTACTAGAATGTGAATTATATAAAATATTCTTCCGCAAAACCAAGATTTAGAAAATGTCAGCTATTCTCGCATTATTTATCCAGCTTCAGCGTAAACTTATAAAAATTCTGTATGTGGTAAGTGGTAGGGAGATCCACACTTGAAAGCAAATTTTTCCAGGTTTCAGCCAGGCCGGGGTAAATTCTAGATAGTACCTGATAAAATAACCAATATGGACTAAACCGGTCTAAGGAAATATTTCCTATGATATCTTTATAATGCATCGTTTACAAGAACAAACACATATACACAATTGCATATATATATATATATATATATATATATATATATATATATATATATATATATATATATATAGAAAGAACACATTAATAACAAAGTGGATAAAGGCCATTTATTTCGTGAATACTAATCATCTCTTATATAATCATACATATTTATACATTTTGGGTTTTCAATTGATTATGCTAGTGGTAACAAATCTGAATTGCTTTTACTTCTGTCTCTTGTTTTGGCTAGTTGGTAAGTGTGTATGCGTTTGTGTTTGTGTGTATGTGTGTTTGCATGTAAAGGTCATTCTTGCAGTATTGCAAAGTGATTTCTGAGATCTGGTCATTATTGTTTTCAAAGCTTGAAAATTAACAATTTGTGCGCATTTTTCACTATTACATGTCCAAGTGCTATTTTTCCCAGTATAGTTGATCGTTTCACCTTGTTGCTCAAATTTATAATTTCCACATGGTAACAGCGCCAGTGTGGATTGCAGTGTTAAACGCTCATATTGTTTGGAAACTTCTGTCACCGTATGCGCCTCTGTTATTTCCACTTCAGTTTGTTGCCAATCCGATTGTATGTTTGTTGATTCTAGTCGAGGGCCTGTTTGTTCTTGACTGGATACTAGTAGATTGTTGTTGAATTTTGTTATTCTTGGCCAGTCGATAAGAATATCATGTTGATGAAACTTTTGAATATTAAGGTTAGGTGCTTGTTGTTTTATATAAAGGGCTTCATAAATAAATAATAATTTTTCTGATTTTGCTTTATGTAGAATTGTGAAATTGGTCGAATTGACAGGGTGCCCCGTTGCCAATATATGATCGGAAATAGCTGATTTTCCTGACGGTGCCAAGCCTTTGTTAATCAATTTCTGTGGCAAATGCTGCTGGATTCTGCTTATAAATTGCTTCTTCGTACGTCCGATATATGTGCTACCGCATATACATGAGAATTTGCAGACTATGAATGATTTGGAAAGAATTGGCAATTGATCTTTGGCATCCAAACTCATGAATCTCTGTGTACTAAATGTCATATTAACTTTAACACAGGGAAAGTTCTCCTTAGTTATTCTATTCAGCCGCCGTGCAATTATTGACCCTATAGACACCAATGACATCAAAGACCTCATATTAGCATGTACTAAAAACGTGCAATTTACATTCGAAGGGATATACTACCGCCAGATCAATGGTGTAGCTATGGGAAGTTGCATCGCACCCCCCCCTGGCAGATGTATACATGTATCACCTGGAAAAAAAGGAGCCTAAAAGGTATAATTGACCAGTGCGCACTCTACAAAGGGTATGTAGATGATATCTTGTTGTTCATCTCAGAAGCAGCAGACCCTTACGAAATCCTCAAACAAGCAAATGAAGTCGATCCAGACATCAAATTCACTCTCGAGGTAGAGAAAGACGACAGTTTTCCCTTCCTTGACATCAAACTCACTCGATAAGCAAACGGGGATTTGACACTGGCCATACATAGAAAATCCAATTTCACTACAACAGAAGTGTGCCAAAACCCCACAAAAGAAACTTAGTAAACAACCTAGCAAACAGAATCAAAAAAATCTGCTCTGAACAGTAGATTGAGGAAGAACTAGATTACCTCATGAAAATTTTGCTAATGAACAACTACCCAGAGCGTTTCATTGATGTCAATATCAGACCACGGCAGATTTGTACTAGAGAGGATGCCGTCAAGCAGGTTTTCCTAAATTTACCATTTAGAGGCGACGTACCAGCATCAATAATTGCACGGCTGCTGAATACAATACCGAAGGAGATTTTTCCCAGTGTTAAAATTAATATGACATTTAGTACACATAGCATCACCACCCGCGCAAACAATTATTGTTAACTTGTATTGCCTATATATGTATATGTGGCGAAAGCTACAAACAGTTTATGTTCGTGACTGCATAGAAATTGTGCAGCCGACATTTCCAGTCAAGTTCAATGTATGCGAGACTGCTAGAGGTGAGAGCCGCATATCTAAATTTGATTTCCATATATATTCAATGCGGTTTGATCCTCGATATTCAGTTTGCCGTCGTACTCTGATGATGATCATGGAAGGTCGAAACGCGTCAGTGCGTTGCGGCTGGCGGTTGTTTTGTTATGTTGTTCGACGACTGGTTAAATACAATGGGATTGGTGTTTACTTCAAGCTCGCAAATTTGATTTAAAGAATTGTTACCACCACCCGCGCAAACAATTATTTTTAAATAAAGAATCATGAGGTTGGAGGCCAAAGATCAATTGCCAATTCTCTCGAAATCATTCATAGTCTACAAATTCTCATGTATATGTGGTATCACATATATCGGACGTACGAAGAAGCGATTGATAAGCAGAATCCAGCAACATTTGCCACAGAAATATATTAACAAAGGCTTGGCACCGTCAGGAAAATCAGCTATTTCCGATCATATATTGGCAACGGGGCACCCTGTCAATTCGACCAATTTCACAATTCTACATAAAGCAAAATCAGAAAAATTATTATTTATTTATGAAGCCCTTTACATAAAACAACAAGCACCTGACCTTAATATTCAAAAGTTTCATCAACATGATATTCTTATCGACTGGCCAAGAATAACAAAATTCAACAACAATCTACTAGTATCCAGTCAAGAACAAACAGGCCCCCGACTAGAATCAACAAACATACAATCGGATTGGCAACAAACTGAAGTGGAAATAACAGAGGCGCATACGGTGACAGAAGTTTCCAAACAATATGAGCGTTTAACACTGCAATCCACACTGGCGCTGTTACCATGTGGAAATTATAAATTTGCGCAACAAGGTGAAACGATCAACTAAACTGGGAAAAATAGCACTCGTACATGTAACAGTGAACAATGCGCACAAATGGTTAATTCTCAAGCCATCAAAACAATAGTGACCAGATCTCAGACATCACTTTGCAATACTGCGAGAATGACCTTTACATGCAAACACGCATACACACAAACACAAACGCATACACACTTACCAACTAGCCAAAACAAGAAACAGAAGTAAAAACGAGTCAGATTTGTTACCACTAGCATAATCAATTGAAAACCCAAAATGTATAAATATGTATGATTGTTTAAGAGATGATTAGTATTCACGAAATAAATGGCCTTTATCCACTTTATTTATAAATGTGTTCTTACTTCCTAAATAAAAATATATACTTTGTAGAATTAAAGGCATGGACATCATAAGGATATATATATATATATATATATATATATATATATATATTATATATATTTATATATAATGTTCATTTGCCTTTCAATACTCTTCTATTATATTTCTAATTAGGAAAAGAGAAAAACACATTAATGACAAAGTGGATAAAGGCCATTTATTTCTTGAGTACCAACCATCGCTCTACAATCATTCGTTTATATACATTTTAGGTTTTCAATTGATTATGCTAGTGGTAAAACCGATTTGTTACCACTAGCATAATCAATTGAAAATCCAGAATGTATAAAAATGAATGATTGTAGAGCGGTGATTAGTATTCACGAAAGAATAAATGGCCTTTATTACCAGGCACGCACACAAACACAAACGTATACACACTTACCACCAATTCAAAACGGAAATAGAAGTAAAAGCAGGTCAATTTATTTACCACTAGCATAATCAATTGAAAACCTTGAATGTATATATATATGTTTAATGAAGGTGTCTATTTATGATGGGTTCAAATTTTATAGCAGAGTTTTATTATACATGCTTTATCAATTTAAGTATAAAATTTCAGTGGATGAAAAATGCAATTCCTCAAGTAAACCGGTTTTGTTCTTACAAGGAACGCATCGAGCACTTACCAGAACCACCGGCAGAGTGTTTTGAACTGGGGCTCATTTGATTTAGAGATTTCAACTCAGCCTCTGCATCACCCAAGCCGCACATCACATGCAATAATCAGTTTTGTGCCTACTTATGATTTATAGTCAGTATTTTATTTATTTTGAGTCTATTTGGCATTGCTTTTGAAGGATTCAACAAAAGCCTACGCACGAGCTTTGATTGTGAAACCGAAAGTATGAGTATACACTTAACATTCTATATGGTAGGAAACGCAATTCATTAAGTAGACCATTTTCATCCTATCTGGGAATTGCCACCGTCATAAATTAAAGAGGAGCACATTTTCTTCACCACCCAAGAGGAGTAACAGTATGCGGTTTACGGTTGTATACAGACATTTGTTTTTCGCTCTGTCTTTCGGCTTCAATAGTCTAGTGAATGACTGTAGGATTCCAATGGAAATGATCGCGGTTATTATCGTAGTTGCGGAAATTCTGTAAATAAATTACAGCATTACAAATAATGACGGAATGAGTTAAGCTTGATAAATCGCACTTTCTAATTTATGCAATGTCAGGTGAACTTAAAAAAAATCATTTAATAAAATTACGCCATAAAACTTTGTTTAAAGTTCACTTACCCAAGGGGAATTGTGAAAGCGCTGTTACAACTTTTAGAGGTGCAAAAACGATCTTGATGCCGAAAGCGATGCGAGTGCGGCATTAGCGGAAAGGAAAGACCCCACGGCAGGAAAAGTTTTTACATAACAAAAAATTACACGAAGTGTGCGGCTTGAGTGGCACAGTGAATGCAAGCATGACGCCATAACAAATGTAACTCTTTTCAAATCACTTTAGCGTCAAATTCGGCAATTACTTGATGACTTCTTAATAGGACCAACGACTAATATAATCAAGGTTGCGATCTTGATATAAGCACCTGACCCATTTATTACTTACATATATCAGAATTGTATAGTGTAGAAAAGCCAATTCATCCAGAAGACGACAGTTTTCGTCCTTATTGCGAACTCATCACGTACTGGCCAGAATTAGCCGCGGACAGAGCTCGAACCTGGGTATTTCTGCTTCGGAATCTGATGCTCTAACCACTGAGCCACCCTGAACGCAACCTTGATTATAATAAATGTTTCCGCCGCCCGCGCAATCCATGTTCGTTTAAGACTAACGACGGTCTGCTTAACGAATTACCTTTGCAAACTTATTTGATTTGAAGTATATGCTGACAGCATATACGTGCTACCATTCTGCAATAAATGTTTAATTCAAAATCACTTCCTTTGGTGCAGAGTTTCTGATTTAATATGGAAAGTCTATGATGGAACTCTAGGTTGAACGCCATGCCGAGTAGGACCCAGTTGCCTAATAGACTGGCCAAAAGTCACAGTATTGCGTATACCTAAAAATTCAATTTTGCGTACGGTATCTTTTTTACAATGAATGAGTACAAGGCGCCAAGTTAAATGTACCTTATTTTGCGTCGCAATAATTACACATCAACAGACAAACAAACGCACACACCCATATATATATATATATATATATATATATATATATATATATATATATATATATATATATATATATATAGGCTTTGTTAGGCTTTATAACGTAACACAAAAAATGAACTCGTTCTTATTTTAAGGCACTTAAATCAGGAAGACAGTTCCATAAAGACAAGCATATCATTATACGATCCGCAATGACTTGTGTGAACAAATTTTAAATCGATCGAATTTCTCATTAGGAAGAAGTGCAAAAAATATTTAGGTATATTGAACAGTATGTAGCAGAGAAAAAAATTGAACTGTATGAGGACATTTAGTAATTTAAGCAATTTATTCTATTGGATAGGACAAAATGTTGCAACTTATAAAAATGGTTAAGAACTTAGAAGAATCTGAATCCAATTTCAAATGAGTATTGATTATTTACTCAGTTTATATGTTTGCCAATATTTACGAACATGCTTATCATAATAATACCATTGATTTTCATACAAGAATGGAGTAGAAGTTACCTTATAGTTAAGATAATATCTGTTATATATGTAGCTTCATTATAAATAAAACGTTTGTTATGTCTCAATCGAAACAAACAAAAGCGTTAACTCATTTATTTCAGGAATTACTTTTAAAAATGGGATTTTTCGTTCACCCCTTTTTTAGTTTATCCTCGAATTGAGTAAAATCGATGCCGTTAAATAACTTAAATTATTTTACTTATCTAGTTACATAAGATTTAAAATGTGTTCAATCACCCGTTGAAATTTGCTCTCCAAAAATATTATCTCATTCTTTAATATCCTTTACTAGAAAGGTCTATATTATACCCAAGAACGAATAAAAAGCATCTGAAACACCTGGATATTTTGTATATAAATTGTAAATGAAGCTCATAGATGACAGAATCCTAGTTGGAACACTGATAACAAGAAATGTCTATCAAGGGTCATATCTTTCGCCACGAAAGTAAAACAACAAATATAAGATTTTTATAAAACATGTATTCTCATTAATTATGTAAATTATTCTACTATGCAATATGGACTTGCGTCAAAATAAAAAAAATTCTCTAAAACACATCGCATACTATGTAAAAAGTCTTTTGTCATGTAGGGAGTTTTAATGACATAACACTGTTGCATAATTAATTTTTGTGCAAATTTCTTAATCCTTGTGCAGATAAGACTTTATGCTATTTAACTTAAGATAACCTTTTACATCGTAATTTATGCCAATTTCTATATCGTTAGAATAATTGTGCACTAAAAATAACAGAATTCTGGTTGGAACATTGACAACAACAAATGTCTGTCAAAAACCATAGCTTTCGCGACACTAAACATAAAATATAAACATTTTTAATAGATGCATTATGAATTAGGTAAAATATTCAAAAATGCAATATGGACATGCGTCCAAATACAAATTGCTCGCGAAAACATTGCATAGTATGCAAGAAACCTTTCGTCAGCCCTAAAATTTTAATGGCGTAATACTGTTATGTCATTTACTCCTTTGAAAATTTCTAATTAGTTGTACATATAAGACTTTATCCAGATTAACATTAGATAATATTTTACATCGTAATTTATTCTTATTTCTTTATCATTAGAATAAACTTACTATGGTTGCACGGGTGGCAATAACAATTACTTTTAATTAAGATTGACCCATTAAGTGCATAAACTTGTCAATATAAACTATGAATTGTATAGTGTAGAAAAGGCAATTCATCCAGTAGATCGGTTTCGTCCTTATTGGGAACTCATCACGTACTGGCCTAAATTTGCCGCGAACAGGGCGGCAGGGTGTCTCAGTGATTAGAGCAACAGATTCCGAAAGAGACGTGTCCAAGTTCGAGCCCTGTCCGTGGCAAATTCTGGCCAGTACGTGATGAGTTCCCAATAAAGACGAAAACGGTGTGTGCGATTAATTGCTTCTTCTACACTATACAAGTCTTAAATCATACTGACAAATGTTTATACTTAATGGGTCAAGTGTTTTTATCCAGATCGCAATCTTGATTATAGTAATTACGTATACATGTTTTACACATTCGTGCATTAATGTAAATTGCCAACATCATAGACGTTAGAGATAATTACGATGCCCATCGATCAATAATGCTTGAATCCGATTCTATTACAATAAATGTATGATAATTTGTCTTTTGTGAAAATATTGACTGGTTTTTCAAATTTCTTTATTAATCTTTATACCGACGTTTTATTGATTTTGCTAACGGCATGGCGAAGAGGATAATAATAGTAAATAATTTGCCGGTATAGTACTAAAATTAATATGATCTTCATATGAATTGACTTTGCAATCTTAAATGTGTAAATTGATTATTAATTGCATCGTGTTTCCAATTACCTTAAATATTAATAAATTCAAAATTAAATTTGAAATCTGGAAACTCTCCACATGCTATCCAAAATTTTCCGCTTCAGGACATCAACTGTGTTTAATACGGACGAAACCGATCTGCTTGATGAATTTCATTTTCTACACCATAAAATGTTTAGTTTATACTGACAAAGGTCAGTCTGCAATGAGACTGATGCTTACATCAAGATCGCAACCTTGAATTAAATGATTGTTATCACCGTCTGCGTAAACAATACTCGTTTTTCTTATATATCATTTTATACTTTGATAAGGTTGTTCTGAATGATCGTTGTTGTACGTTTACAGTCTATTTAAACAAAATTGTCAGCACGTTTATGAGGTAATTGTGTATTTTGTGTTGCACACCTAGTAACAAATTAATTCAAATATAACCAGAAGGATAAACCAAAGGCAGTATGAACGAAAAGTGTAATCTTGTTTCATGCTTCTCCGCCCCAGACAGTATCTAAAAGTTTATGAAGTGTTGTTGCATGGTTAATTATCAAGAAAGAGAAAGATTTATACATTGGAGAATTCTAAACACTCACCTCTCCTATATTAATCACCACATTAAATGCTTTGCTTGCGGCACAGCGACAATTACTACTGGAGAGAATCCAAGACTCACTAAACGCATACTTCATAGTTTCAAGGCGCTCAACGCCTAAAGAAATATCTCTTAACCGATGGTGTAATTGATCACCTTTATGACATAATAATCAAATAGATTTGGTCGAATAGCATTTCAATAATTTGACAAGGATTTTAATACAGTTGAACTGGTAGATGGATTGGTATTTAAATTAAAATTATTTGGTTTATAATTTACAAACAGTTTGGCTGATCTTCTCCGTTAGATCTTCAAACAATTACGTTTTTCACCAAGTAGAGCCATCCAGGTATTTTCTTCAGTTTATAACGTTCAATATTTCAGTGTCATTCTACATTCTGCTATGCTATTATTAGTAATCGTATTTATCTTAATAGCACGCCTGGCAGTGTATTATAGTTTAAATAAATCAAAATGAGCTAAATTATTGCAATAATAATTAAGCTTTTTCAGAAGTGACGACTTGCGATACTATAAATAGCATTTGAAACGCAATGGTGTGTTAAATGACATTTGCACAATGAACTTAAGATGTGTATAACACGTTTAATGCTAAGGATGCTTCAAAATATAAAAAAATAACAGCTACATGATGAAAATCACGTGAAATACAATATTCTACTACTCTTTCAAACAATATTGTGAACTTGAGATACACACCAATCTAAATATAGCACGCAACATAGATATCTAAAGTCACTCAGACGTAGTGATGCGTTTCGGCCAACATTTTTTATCCTCAGAATTCGAATGCAAATTAACGAGTGACGAATAAAATCGCAGCGCATATAAAGGGAAACAATATTTGTGTCCGCGGATTTCTTTTCTAGTTGCCTAATTTACACTTTGCTTGACTAGAAATTTCGGTTTCGCTATTTCCAATCAGTTGCAAACATCGTGCTCTGATGCTGATCATAGTTAGTCAAGACGCGTTAGTACGTGTGATTTAGCAATAATTGATTGCGCGGAGGGTGTTAACAATTCTTCAAATGAAGTATGCGAGCTTGAAGTAAACACCAATCCCATTTTATTTAACTTGACGTCGAACAACATAACAAAACTAGCGCCGGCGGCAACGCACTGACGCATTTCGACCTTCCATGATCATTATCAGAGTACAACGGCAAACTGACTAGCAAGGATCAAACCGCAATGAATATATATGTAAATCAAAGTTAAATGTGCGGCTCTCGCATCTAGCATATTGCAAGAATTGTTACCACCACGCACGCAATAAATTATTGTTGTATATGTGGTGAAAGCTGCAAACAGCTAATTTTCGTGACGGCATAGATATTGTGCCGTCGAAATTTCCAGTCAAGTTTGATGTTTGCAAGACTATTAGAGTTGAGAGCCGCATATTTAATTTTGCTATCCATATATATTCAATGCGGTTTGATCCACGATAGTCAGTTTGCCGTCGTACTCTGATGATGATCATGGAAGGTCGAAACGCGTCAGTGCGTTGCAGCTGGCGGTAGTTTTGTTAGGTTGTTCGACGACTGGTCTCTCGATAGGATTGATGTATTCTTCAAGCTCTCAACTTGTGTTAAAGTGTTGCCAACACCCGCGCAATCAGTCATTACAAGTATTTTGCTTATATTGTATATGTGTGAGAAAGCTGCAAACGGTTAATGTTCGTGACTGCACATAGAAATTGTGCAGCCGACATTTCCAGTCCAAGTTTAGGGCGCAAGGACTGCTAGGGCGAAACCGTATATCTAAATTTGATTTCCATTTATATTCAATGCGGTGTAATCCTCGATAGTCAGTTTGCCGTCGTACTCTGATGATGATCAGGGAAGGTCGAAACGCGTCAGTGCGTTGCGGCTGGCGGTAGTTTTTTTATGTTGTTCGACGACTGGATAAATACAATATGATTGGTGTTTACTTTAAGCTCGCAAACTTGATTTAAAGAATTGTTACCACCATCCGCGCAAACAAATATTGTTATATTGTATTGCCTATATAAGTATATGTGTTGAAAGCTGAAAACAGCTAATGTTCGTGACGGCATAGAAATTGTGCCACCAAAATTTCCAGTCAAGTTCAATGTATGCGAGAATGCTAGATGCGAGAGCCGTATATCTAACTTTGATTTCCTTATATATGCAATGCGGTTTGATCCTCGCTAATCAGTTTGCCGTCGTACTTTGATGATGATCATGGAAGGTCAAAACGCGTCAGTGCGTTGCGGCTGGCGGCAGTTTTGTTATGTTGTTCAATGATTGGTAAAATGCAATGGGATCACTACGTGTGATTGACTGTAATTTCGATTTCTTGTGCAACCGATTAAATACAATGGTATAGGTGTTTATATCAGTTGACGTATACCTCATCAAAGAACTATTTTTATTTTCGTGATATAAATGCTCGTTTAAGTGAGAATTCCCGGTGACAAAAATTGATAAGCATTCATAATGTAAAAAGGCTTTTAAACTATTATTGTGAATGACTTTCATGATAGGTTGTAATAATTAACGTTTATAACCGTGTAAAACTGCTAATCTATTTCATTTAACGAACAACCATATTTCTTATATTAACAGTTTTATACAAACTCGTGTTTCTTGGTAAGCCTTTCATTTATGTAGGTCTATATGTCGTCTTTTTAGCCATAAAATAAAAAATGCCCACCCCCAATTTGTCATTATAGATGAGGCACCATGTTATCTGTGGACGTGGCCAGGTACGAGACCTGTCTGTGAAGGTACTGGAGTTGAATTAAATAAACCTATCATAAAAAAATATTCAAATTTGTTCAGTTGGCTTCTTTGGCGAACACATAAATTTACTCTTTTAATAACAATTATATTTATTGTTATAATTTGCGCAATGTGCCCGTATACTTGTGTTTGGGTCATAACGACTAACTTGACTGAAATGAACACAAACCAATTTTTATTCAACAGATATTATTATTCAGCAGTGCATAGATAAAAAGCACCCATCCACAGTAAATTAATAAAAATTATATTTAAGGGGAACAGATTATGATTACAATTTGTTTACCTGTGTTTTCTCACACTGTAACTATACCAACCAACGATTTCTATTTCAATGGAACTCACCTTTATAATTTTGGCTAATTTAAAATGGCTGGAATTTGAGCAAGTAACGACATATTAGTTGGCTGGTGGCAAAGCAAAGCAATAAAGTTATTGAGGCTTGAATTAGAAGAATTTTTTATGCAGATTGTTAGGCAATTATATCTAATGGGTGTTATTTTTTTGCTATATCAGTCTGGAATTTAAATGTCATGTATAACTTCTATTCAGCTTTATCATTAAAATCCTTACGCAGAAGCTGAATAGTGATTTGTTATTTGGCAATCAAATTGGTAATAAAATGACAATAAACTTTCGAAAATGAAATTTTATATTATTGTTTACCCTAAATAAAACAATTTAAGCCAAAGAAGCAATTATATGTCTTTTTGGTCTTAGATAAATATCGAGGTATCTTTGGTACAGTTTCCTAAAAAAAAATAACTTGTGTTTTAAATTCATGCCGTAAATGTCATGTATGTCATCCCAAATGTTCTTAATTAAATAATCAATTGTGATCTCATGTTATTTGCAGCATTCCTTTCTATAAATGCCAGTAACTTACTTTAAACTTCGCTATCTATATTTTCGTGACGCTAAATTTTGCGTTTCCCAACATAGAAACAAAAACGTGCTTCAGCATTAAATTGAGCAATATTTCAACCATTTTCGCAAGTATATGCATGACCATTAACGGCACGTTATAGACACACTCTATGATCAACAGTTTTCGGACTACTGGGGTTTAGATCCGTAATGTGGCATTTCATTATATTTTAGGTATTCGTTCTGATTCGATTGAAATCTCAACATGTATCGTTGTAATCCCTTGATGATGAAGATACGACAAAATAATTCGTTAATTCTAGTTTGTTTTTCTTGTTAAATGAAAAATGAAATAAGTGCTGATTGGGAATGCAAAAACATTATTTTTTGTGCGTGCTTATTGGATCATTAAGAAGAAAAAAAATTTAGAAACTTGTGTGCGTAACTTAATTTATCCAAGGCTGGAATGTTGTATAGTTCAAATTAAAGGATTTCACACAATGAATGCTAGAAATATTTTAATTTGAGAATCTTAATAAAATTCATAATGCACTTTTTGTGCAAATAGTAAATTCAATTTAATCTGAAACAGAAACGGTTTCTTTCTCATATTCTTCTCAACTACCTATAAATGAAAATCTCTTTTATGGAGATGTTAATTCACTCGAATGAAAGAACATTGCAAATTAAACGCCTGTTTTATCAAATGGTGAATACTCGTCTGTATTTGCGCAATATATCGTTGAAACATCGCACGTATGTTCTGCAGACGTAGCATTTAATATAAAATCAAAATAAAATAACGTACATGTGTTAGTCATAAACGAAGCGTTATTGATAAACGAACTGCGGCCGTATTTATGCAAATAGAAAAAGTATGATCGGCAATTTAGTTTGAAATGGAGATAATGCACGCAATCGAATTGGTGTTCCTGTAATTCAAGCTCTCTCCACGATGCCGTTTTATTTTTGAGCAGACAAAATAACCGTATTTTTCTCGTAATTTTTTTCAAGCATCTACAGTGAACAATCCTTATATATATATATAAATATATATATATATATATATATATATATATATATATATATATAAGGAATGTTCATTTGTAGATGCTTGAAAAAAATTACGAGAAAAATACGGTTATATTATCTGCTCAAATTTCATTTTCATTCTGCTCAAGAAATGGGTACTATGAAGGTAGATTTTTCTTAAATACTTAACTAAATAGATTAAATTAATTTCATGTTTCTTTATTAAATAACTAGATTTATAAGGATTTAATAAAAATATCAGCAAATGGCTCTATTATCAGCCATGCATCACATGTGTTATATAATCATATTTTAAAACTGGTGTAATTTTTTAAATGATGTGCGTTTGATGACATCATTTTGTTTCAGTGAACATAATCTATACAACGGTTTCTAATTGGCTAGATTCAAAATTATATGCATTTCTAACTGATTATCAAAAATCAATTTTCATCAAGTAAATTGTTTACTAAATGTTTGTATAGTCATAACAGATGTCAGAAACACCTTTTCTACCACTGATCGACTAAACATCCAGTGAGAGAATAAGCATGACATCACATTAAAAAAACCTGTTGACTCTGTTGCTTCTGGCATACGTCTATTAATATGTGATCTATTCAAATACCACGGTATAATTCTACAAATCTAGGTCAGATGCTAGAGAAGATTTAAGTTAGTTGTGGAATGTTAATTTAAGTATTACAAATTAAGTATTATAAATCGTAAGTTTAAGATGTAAAATGTGGATAGCATAAGAAAATCGGCGTTCAATGAAATAAATAATAGTTATTAAAACAGGTATAACAACATACGAAATCAAAGAAATGCAAAAGGAAAATTTAAAAAAAATATTAATGCTTCCCTAGAAGTACTCGCTTTTTTAGTAAAATTTCATTTATACACCTGTAAACGTATTTATAAGCGCACATTGAAAACATCACAACTTTCAATTGTTTAAATCAAGTTTGCGAGCTTGAAGTAAACACCAATCCCCTTGTATTTAACCAGTCGTCGAACAACATCGAAAAACAACCAACTAACGCAATTAGCATTTGTTTGCTAAATTTCGTATACCTATGCAGCCCACTAGGGTGGTTGCTATTGTTTCTCGTAAAACCGTTTCGATTGATTGTCGCGTCTTGTCGTTAGCTAAAAAAGGTATTTCGAATTAGACATAAAGACTCGTCCATTGCCAATATGAGTATGATGAATATTCAGGATTTAATTTCATTTTAGCCTAACCAAAATTTGACAACGGTTTACGATATCATACATCTACCTTATTGCATAGTTCACAGTACAAAACTTGGCCAGTATTATCCAGGCTAGGATCTAAATACCATCTAGAGAACATTTTATTATGTTTCTGCTCGCTTCTTGATATCATATATGGTAGCATATTTTCTCATCCAAAAAATATCGCGTTCCTGCAGCGGAATTTATTAAAAGCCTAACGTTCACAAAAGAGCATCCTCCTTTATTTGATGGGATACGAAGTTAGCTTATAAAATTTTTAATTTAGAGCACGTCGAATAATGTGTTTTTCACTAATATCCATACTATTTAGTCAATTACAAATCTTGTATAGTCATAATTTTTCAGTCTTATTTTGGTTCTCTACCGTTTTAAATCATGTATTGTTATGAAATTATTCAGAAATATTTATATTATCCCTTTTGTATAATAAATTTGGTAAAATATTTCTTTTCATCTTCATAATTGTACACAAACTTCTTAGCATTCGGTTAGAGAAATTTAAATAAAAATATTCCACGAATTAGCCTTCTTTTAAAACGAAATTTTTTTTTCTACTTATTCATTTATGTTAAGATTCCTCGGATTATGGATCACTACGAGATTAGGTATATTTAATGCAATTGCACATCTTTGTATGATAAAGTAATTCATCATTACACTCAATTTGTTCGCAATGATCATTTTATTACCACGTCAATAAACAAATTAATGTAATCCATTATCCTTTTGAACTATTTTTCTATTGCTAACACATTTATCATGGAGTTGCCCATATATTTGGTTACTAGACCAGAAAAATCGCAAAAGATTATGAGCAGCTTCAAGTTTTTGTATTAGTTTGTATCAACAAGCAGTACTAATGTTTGTCTAACTACTGCGATTCTACCTTAATATACGCGTTCTTGCTTGTTAATCGTCGAAGTGTTGAAGGTTACACAAGTTCTGCTGGATAAAAAATGTCTGGATTATAATTTGCTGTGGCCAAGCTTATTTCAGGTCGAAGTAAACGTGAAGGCTCATTCAAATTTTAAGGAGAGTTTTTGTATTCTACGATGCGAAATGTCTAAATTTGGATATATGCGGAGCAACAGTATTGGCTAACCCTTCCGATTAACTTCGGAACGTTTACGTTTGTACATGAATGAACATATATCCTGCAGCCGCGCTGTAAATGGACCATAAAACTTCAATAAATAAATATTTCACTTGGAATAAATTTGAAACGGGGAATGGATACACACAGCCCCACCCAGAGTAAATGGTACATTAAAATTAAATAATCAGGGAATTCGACTACAGAATAAAGCAAAATATATCTATGTATTAATTGCCACATTGTTATAGGATTTTGAATATTTTCAATGTTTTTGTGAAATTATTTGGTGAATTATTTTCATTTTATTGATATATTGAAAAAGCGATTTGTTAGAAATTAAATTACTGATCACCTTTCAGTTAAACACACATGTCAGTGCTAGGGGCATTGCATCTATTCACAGGTATTAACTAACTATTCATTGGTATTTGAAGAAAGAAAAATTGCATTTGGAAATATTATGTATATAACCTAAGCATGATATGATTATTGAGCAATTTGGATTTAACTAAGCGTTTTCAGGAGTATACGACGGATGTAAAATGGCATTAATATATATTAAACATGCGCCTAACTATTATTTGCGCATAAGGGAACATGACAGACAAATTTATGTTCCGGCAATGGAGCCACCATTGTCTTCTTATGTTGCCTACAGACTCATGTCTTATTTTAAGGAAATCGTCCTAAAAATAACACTCTCGAATCCAAGTTTTTCATGATGTATAATAAATATATTTTATAACCTGGAGTCGGTATTTAAAATTTAATAGCCAAATATTGGTGTAGAATACCTGCATGGAAGACACTTACCCGGTATCCTTCATCTGAAATCGATTGAAATTAATTTCAAGAATCAATTTAATTACTATCCATAGATATCATAATTATGTAAACATCAATGAAAGTCTGGAGGCCAAATTGTCAATAAGGTATTTTAAAATGGTCTGATGCATAACTTAGATTATTTTAACGAAACAAATAACACAAGTAAGAGACTAACAAAGCGATACAGAGGAATAGCAGTAAATACTCTAGGCCTGAATTTGTTTTACATATTTCCCACGTAAATTGATTTATAATGCGAAAGGTACACTTGATTTCCGCGTTCTATCGTACACTTTTTGTCTGATTTATCTCTAAAATTTATTTTAATTTTTATATGTTTGCTTTTGTAATGTTTTATTATGCCCTCCTTTGCCCTAATATGCGTTTACAAAATTATTTATATTATTACTCAGTATTGCATTATATCATACCTTTCACACTTAGTGCAATTACTTATTTTAGTATATTTAAATTAAAATTTGAACAAGAACTTCATTTTTACGAATTCTTTGATGGTAGAACTTCTAACCACCTCTCTCCTCCACCCTATAACTTATCACGTAGAACATTAAATTACTCAATTTATAATAACTAGTCATCAACTACTGCGCATATAATAATTATTAATATATTAACAGTATGTTGATGATCATGATAATAGTAAAAGAAATAATAATAAAAATAAGAATTAGATCAGTAATAATAATAATAATAATAATAATAATAATAATAAAAAATATCATCATCATCATCTTCATCATCATCATCATCATCATCATCGTCATAATAATAATAATAATAATAATAATAATAATAATAATAATAATAATAATAATAATAATATTAATATCGATAACGATGAGGATGGTGATGATGATAACGACGACGATGATAATGATTATGATGATGATTATGATTATGATAATGATGATGATGATGATGATGATGATAATGATGATGATAATGATAATGACGAAATATCTTTCATTATTTAATTAGTCTTTTTGGCAATGTTCACGTTCTTGGAAATACGTGATTTCCATCAACACCAAAATATAGTTTACTTATATAATTACATAGATTGATAGTCAGTGTTTTTAAATCCGAGTTCATTGTATTTATCAAAGAAGCAGATATAGGAAACCCCATAAATGGCTTGTAAAACAGAGGAAATTGTATATTTCACCATATATTCAAACAGTTTTGCATACGCAAACATTATTAAAAATCATAATTTTCATTTTTATTCCATGAATATGACAAGTCTGGTTTCCTCATTTGCAGATTTATAATTATCCACTAGTTTTGTTCCAGGTCCAGTATGTACGTTTGGCGGTATTTGGGAAATAATGTTTTTTTCATTTGTGCTGAAATGTTAGGGCATCGTTTTAGACAGAAATTGTAAAAAAACTGTAAAACAAACCAGATTATTTTGAATTTTGGCTCGTTACTGAGATCTGCCCATCATCTGTCGCTTTCGCATTTTGTTAAAACTGGTGGCATTAGATTTGGATAATGAATTTGACTGACGGAAAATTGCGACTTTTTATCCAATGCTAAATGAACCGAGTCGATCAAAAAGGGTTGGCCCCATTACGAATTTACTAAACTTCAATGTAGGGTTACAGATTGATTTGTACACGAGAAAAGGTTACTTTTCTATTGTCAGTTTAACCTTAACATTACGTTCGGTATCAATCGCATTTAATAAAAATGTCTGGTTTCTTCATTATATGCACTCATCTATTACTTGATACAATCGCCATCAGATTTGGGTCGTTCAATTCATTAACTGCGCCACTGAAGCCGCGTAAATCATACATTTTTCAGTTAATTACCAACTAATGTTTTTGACAACCTTTCATTCAGGTAGAGCCTATTTGGAGTTGCATACAGGTTAAAGTCCGAACTGCCTACCCACCATTTGTCATAATGAAATAAGCCTCATATCAAGGTTATATTGATTTAATAGTAAATGGCGGGATTTTTATATATATATATATATATATATATATATATATATATTCTTTAGAAATGCGAACTTTAATGAAATTCATTGTATCCCTACCTTGTGCAGAAACAAAAAGAAATTTTATCACATAAAATAAAAGCTTCTTTTCTTATGATCTCCTCAAGTATCTACTAATGAACATATCTTTATATATAAATTGGAAGGCAAAACAAGATATAAATATGTAAACATGAGAGAGAGTGGAGAGAGAAAAGAGGGAAACCAATCAATTGCGTGCGTCACATTCATTTTAAGCTCAATGCCTGAACATCATTTTTCTGCTTGCATTTATTCGGCTGCATTTTGTTTATCTATAAGGCCTCGTATGTAGCTAGCTCCCTTTTAAATACTACGTCTGGTGTTTCGACGTTTTGTGGCGCTATTGCAGAACTGTGTTCGCCATATTGTTTTAAACTCGAATGAGAGAGCATTGTAACTTAAACACCTGTTTTAAGTCAAATGGTGAATTCCCGTCTGCAATTGCGCAACACATCGTCGAAACATCACATATATGTTGTCCAGACGTAGCATTTTAAATAATTATCAAACTTCAATAACAAATTGGAGCTAGCTACATACAAAGCCTTATGGATTAACAAATTGCAGCCACATTTATGCCATTAGAAAAAGCATGTTCAGGCATTGAGCTTGAACTGGAAGTGACGCACGCAATTGATTGGTAAGATTTTTGCACACTCTCCCTACGATTACATATTTCTATCTTGTTTTGCTTTCCAATTTATATATAAAGATATGTTCATTAGTAGATACTTGAGGAGATAATGAGAAAGAAGTGTTTCTTGTATCTGATAAAATTTCTTTTTGTTTTTGCACATAGGAAGGGTACAATGAATATATATATATATATATATATATATATATATATATATATATATATACATGTTTCATAGAATAGAATGTTGCCATTAACCCAAAAAGCGGTTTTCTCCCTAAATGGACACCAATATAGTAAATTTCAGTTATGACAGTCATTTTAAGAAACGTTAAATTAAAACTGACAAAATGAATATAATTCTTATTCTGTAACATATTTTTAAATCAATATGAATACGTTAAGTGGTATGCTGTCTGGTCAATATTGGCAGGACTGGTGCGTTTAGTTTCAATTTTACGTCGAAAACGTTGCCACATGGGTTCTTAATGAACGAAAGACTAGCCAAATGAATAAGTTTTTTATAGCCTAAAATTGGATGTAGAGCACGGCTTCAATGGTGCAACGGATGTATTGCTAGACTGCAAATTAAATTTCATATATATATATATATATGTATATATATATATATATATATATATATATATATATATATATATCCAACAACAATTTACTAGCATCCAGGCAAGACCAAACACTCACTAGACCAGACTGAAGAACTATGCGTTCGAATTTGCAACAAACTAAAAGTGAAAACAGCTGTACATACGGTATCACAAAACAGTATGAGCATTCACCACTGCGATCCGCACATCCTGCGCTGTTACCAAGGGGACAGAACAAAATTGAGGAACAAGGCGAGCAAAAAACGACACTCGGGGAAAGAAAATTCGTACTCAAAACAGTCAACTGTGCGAACAGTTGGTTAACTCTAAATCCATCAATACATGAATAACCAGATCTCGGACATCAATTTGCAATACAACTAGACAAATCCCAACACGCAAACGGACACACATAGACACAAACGAATATACACATACCAATCACTCCTAACAAGAAATATAAGTACCACCGAGTCAGACTAGTTGCTACCTATATAATAAAATGAAAAGCCAGGAGGTATATAAATTGTATATATATATATATATATATATATATATATATATATATATATATATATATATATATATATATTTCATGCGATAGAATGTGCCATTAACCAAAAAAGCGGTTTTCTCCTAAATGGACACCAATATAGTAAATTTCAGTTATGACAGTTATTTTAAGAAACGTTAAATTAAAACTGACAAAATGAATATAATTTTATTCTGTAACATATTTTTAAATCAATATGAATACGTTAAGTGGCATGCTGTCTGGTCAATATTGGCAGGACTGGTGCGGTTAGTTTCAATTTTACGTCGAAAACGTTGCCACATGGGTTCTTAATGAACGAAAGACTAGCCAAATGAATAAGTTTTTTATAGCCTAAAATTGAATGTAGAGCACGGCTTCAATGGTGCAACGGATGTATTGCTAGACTGCAAATTAAATTTCCTACATATATATATATATGTATATATATATATGTATTATATATATGTTTATATATATATATATATATATATATCCAACAACAATTTACTAGCATCCAGGCAAGTCCATAAACTCACTAGACCAGACTGAAGAACTATGCGTTCGAATTTGCAACAAACTAAAGGTGGAAACAGCTGTACATACGGTATCACAAAACAGTATGAGAATTCACCACTGCGATCCGCACATCCTGCGCTGTTACCAAGGGGACAGAACAAAATTGAGGAACAAGGCGAGCAAAAACGACACTCGGGGAAAGAAAATTGTAATCAGAAACAGACAACTATGCGAAAAGTTGGTTAACATTCCACCCATCAATACATGAATAACCAGATCTCGGACATCAATTTGCAATACAACTAGACAAATCCCAACACGCAAACGGACAACACATAGACACAAACGAATATACACATACCAATCACTCCTAACAAGAAACATAAGTACCACCGAGTCAGACTAGTTGCCGCCTATATAATAAAATGAAAAGCCAGGAGGTATATAAATGATATATATATATATATATATATATATATATATATATATATATATATATATATATAAGGAATTTATTTATATTTATATATTCATTTGTGTGTGTTATTTGTATAAATTATTCATTTCATCCGACATCAAACGCAATAACAGTGGCGAGATCGATTTCCTCCTTATTGGACACACAACAGTAGTTGGAAGAATTTTTGCGATAGTAGTTTGAAGTAAAGGGATTTTGCCTTTTACATGCACAAAATCCTACGCGGGCAAAGTCACGCATTGCACGAAATTTTAGATTGTAAATAAACTATTTTAGTTTGTCCTTTTACCAGGTTTAAACGAAAACTTTCGATTTCATGACATTTTTAATTACTTAAAGTGAATCTTGTTCCGCATGATTAGATTCCATCTAGCCATCACTGGCCTGGAATAATACATCGGACGCCATGACAACAAGTCAATTTATGTGGAGATTTAAATGACAGGATTCGGGTATTTATATGCTGTCCATATAAATTTAGCGTTCCATAAGGTAGATAAAGTTTTCATCCAATAGACGATCGTCTACATTTATTCACTTTTCCTTCCTACAGGTTAAATAGTAGTTTATTGCAACACGGCTTTCTCTACGTTCTATGCTACATAATAACTGCATAAAATTTGGAGACCCTCCACCGAGTTCGATTATCAAGTAAAAGAACATGTGCTACATTGAATTGAAACGGTTTCAGTTCTACGCATCTCATATAAAATTCTGACATTTCCCAAGATAAGGGTGCGACTTTTATGTGTATGTGACTGAAGCATTCAGCTAAATAACACTTTCCGCGCGTGTACTTAGATGTAAAATTACGTAAGTTTAAAAAAATCACTTGTTTGTCATGTACGTGTGTGTGTTTTTAAAAATGAAGCATTCATTTAATACTAAATAGTGTAGTTTAAATTCTCTTATACGCTTACTTTAATCCAAAATTCGCACACATTTACTAGAGCGAGTCAACGATTTCGATTCGTTCAATCTTCGTAATTTATCGTTCATTATTGCCGTATAACAAATTGGAGCTGCAGATTAGTCCACGACGGTTTATTTTATTGTCAAGTCTAGATTAAATTTTAATAGTTTCCAAAATCATTTTTTTATGATTTCTTAACATTTCCATTTCTACATTCAGTTTTCTGTATTCCATTTCTCGTCTTACCTAGGCGCATAGTTTCATCCACATATATGAGGTTATATACCTAAAATAAAACTGAAATGCTTAGCAGTTCGATACGCTCTTTATTTGGTAGGAAACTTAGGGCCCAGGCTCAAATATTTTGCGAAAGTGGACCGTATGTTTTATTTCAAAGGTACAGATTCTCTTTTCATGCTTTTTCTTGTATCCGAAATTTTTATGAACTTGCGATCGTCCTTCGCTATATCGTAATTAACGCGCATCAAATTGTGATTAAATTTACATCTGAAACACATCCTTATTGCTTCTTTCAATTTAAGAGTGTAAAAATTAACACTGACTTTTTTAAAGCCTGTGTAATTCAATCTTGCTATAAGTTATTTTTGTCAGCATAAGTCTCCTAATTTTCATTGATTTCACGATATCAATTTTTCTCCAATGCGGATGGTTTGGCCTATGAATAAGTGGGGCATCTGAGCACGTATTCCTCCTGTGAACATCCAAATCTAATTTGAGACAATTTCGATCAAATTCGACAGCCATAAATGGCAATTCTCCATCAACTTCATATCAATGTTAAATAGTAGTTCAGCTTCTTGATTAGCTTATCATAAGTTATTAATCATGTTATCTTTAACATGATTCCAAATAATTAATATTTTGTCTAAGAAATTTACTTGTATATAAATCTATTGTGGCGTCATATTGAAGAATTTTTCTCTAAATTATGCAAAGTTATATTTGCTAAAATTAGTGATGGTGTCTGTCCCATTTGGACTCCTTTATTTACTTATAAAATTCCTCCCTGAATATAACATGTGTAGACTTGAACAAACTTTAGCAAATTCATAATCTGTCTAATTTTCATTTTAATTATTTCTTATATCTGCGGTTGATCACGGATCACCAAAAAATGTCCAGTGGTTTGGTTACAGGTACTTTGTTGAACAATCATAACGATTCTAGGCATTCCTATCATTTTCCTTAAATTCACTTGTAATGAAAATCTTACCTAAATTATATGAACCGTTATTGTGCTATATAAGAAGTACAGGTGCTTTGATATCCGATGATCTATAAAGTTTTACATGTTGGAGACTGCTGGACGTTAACAATATTTTTCGAATTCTAGCCTTGTTTATGCACCTTTACTTCAGCATACATTACGGACTCGACTGTATCTCTTTGTATGAGAATTTTCTTGTGCTCGATCCAGTTCGTTATTTGCAAACATATAATTTGCAAGTAAATTCACCTCTTGTAACTTCGCAGTAAGATCTTTATTTATTTTTGCCTATACTGCTGTATTGCCTAGTTATGCGTACATATTCTCATTATAATCAGACCGAACAATCAGAACATTCGCCTTTTGTTCTATATTCTTTCAAACGTAAAATTTTAATTATTCATTTGTAATGTGAGCCTGAATAATATCCATGTGCAAAAAGAAGAATAAATTTTATTAGATAAAAGAATCGTTTCTTTCTCATACTCTTCTTAAGTATCTACAAATGAACATCTATTAACATATAAATTAATTGAAAGACCAAATAAAATATAAAAATGTAAATATTGGGAGAGTATGAAATAAGAGAGCAACCAATCAATCCCGTGCAACCAATGTATGGATATTTGAACAATAATAATATTATTGCCTATAAAATCTTTTCTGAGACATCCAATTTACAATTGGGTTAAATTTTCTAATCTTCGTTGTTTACCATTCTCATGACCACATCTAGCTGAAACTTAATTATTATTATAATTATAATATCACTATTTGACTTGTAGTAATAATTAATTCAAATAATGGTAAAATTTCATTTTTATTATCTGTGTATAAACCACGATTAGGGAATAATAGTTAGTTCTATACGATTATTTCAAATTGTAATAAACCTGGCTTCTCTCGGTCAATATATGCTAAAATTGTCCAATTTTCTGTTGTTTCTAATCCTGACCAGATTTATCTTTCTACGACGTGTACAATTAGTATATTTCTATACATAATCGGTGAGCAGAAATAGAGAAACTTAACTTTTCACTCTTATAAATTCAAATTTACGTCTTAATAAATCATAACTTCGTTATGAGTTAATAACGTTTACATCTAAAATATATACCAATGGCAGTTGAATGAAATGGGAATTTAGATTTAATAGAATTAGGAATTAGAATATTTTGAATAAAATGTAATCATTGAAATCTTAACTGCCCTCCTTGTTATTTTTTTAAATTGATACTAACGATTATTCATCCGGGTTGTTTTTTAATTATATTTCATATCGTAATATTGTTCAAGTGAAATGATTTGTGCGTGCGAAGGAGTATTTACATAAAATCATTGGAGTTTCATTTAGACGAGAGTACATTTTTTGCAGTTATATTTATTTAAATTCGTCAAAGTTATAATTTTATACACGACGAAAGCTTACCTTGTGAAACGTCAGTAATCGCTAGGTGTTTACTGCACCTGCATTCGGATGAGCATAAAAGTGAAGGTAATTCTATTTAACATAACTTATAAACACGCACACAAACCAATTTAAGGAACATGCTATCTATTAAAATGTCATTAATCTTCTTTTGATCATTTATAATATTTTAATGAAGCCGTTTAAATTAAAATTACCTTTTGTTGCAATACTTACAAATTTTTATGTCACAAGTGGATCGTTATAAAAGGTCTCGGAAGGGAGTCCCGAAATAAACGAAGTTCAAATGTGGGCTAGGGACCAAAAACTTCATTGAACACAGCAAGGATCTCGAAATTTATTCAGATAGATCTTGTCCACCCATATTTCAATCGGTAGCCTGAAATTATTGATGCACTAATTCGTTTAACACCGCCGCGCCGTTTCACGAGAGTCTTTCATTCCTAATGGCCATCACCGATGCTTTGAAAATCTATCTGACAAATTCATGCATTGCCCAGCTTGGATTTTGAAATGGAGGTTTCAAAACTTTAAAGTAATTAGTCCATGGTTCAAGACCGGAGAGTGGGTCATGCAGCCAATAAAAATTAAACGAGTATAGTTGATAAATAACTTGTTCCGTCTAAGGCAATATTTGGGCTAACCGATGTTTTAAGCTGGTATCTTACCTAAATTGCGTACAGACTTCGGCATTGGCGACGCAATGTAAAGAGCCCATGACTGCATACAAATGTGTGTCACAATTCGACCTTCATCTGCGGCAAATACTGAACAGCACATGATGAGAAACGATAAAGACGAAATCGGTCTGGTGGATGAATCACCCGCGCTGCGTGATGCCGTATTTGGTTTAAACTAAAAACATCTTTTTAATCAAAAACATTACATTGGAATTCAATTGCACATAACATTCCAAGTTGCATGGCGTCTGTTTTTTTATTAAAGATCTTGGGTGGCTGATTAGATTAGATTTCATTTCGGTTTCACCTGAAGGAGTGGAAAACAAGAAACATTAATAGGTATTTGACTTCAAATTGCGCGTAATTTGCGGCCGGGATGATACAGCGCGTTGCGCACAAGAACAAGAAGCCAAATGTGTGCCCGATTCGAACTGCGACTGCGGCAAATTCTACAGAGAAATGGAGGCGACCTTAAAAAGAACAATACATCAACTGAATAAATCGATTTCAACATTAAATGAAGTGTCAAGGTTTTGACTTGATATACATATCATTAACAATCCTGCCGCTATACTGCAGTTGAATGTAACTAGCCAACGTGCCATGATGTCTGCTGTACAATGAAAAAAGTCGTCAGCGTAATGGAGCTTCAGGTCATAGGATATTTCATGTGTATTTCACCTGAAATAGAGGCTACCGAAAACCGTAAGTTGGTGTATGATTTGAAATTAGGCGTAGCGTGCAATGGTGATTCCGCGATCTAATGTGTTTCGGACTCCGAAGAAAATGTGCACCATATTTCGAGGCCCGTCCATGTCAAATTTTGGATGAATTTCCTTTACCACCTGATGCCACGATCCGTATTTACTGAAAATATATTTAAAATCAAATTCATACCATTTTAATGTAAACACCCCCAAGAGAAATGGTGTATGCTGTATAATGTCAGATCGGGGGTTGATTTTTAGAAATACAGGTCTAATTTTTTCCAAAAAGGTTTCACCTAAATGAAAGTCTAACCAAATTCATACGTTTGTATATGAACTAAAATTGCGTGCAGTATGCGCCAGGTGTAGTGCCGTATATGTATCCTAATTATTCAATGCAAATGTGTTTGCTTGGATGGAGTCGCGTCCGCAGCAGTTTGTCAAAAGTACGCGATGGGTTCCCGGTCAGAACGAAACAGGCCTACTGGATTTATTGATTTTTTTACATGATGCGATGTTCACTTAAAACTAACGACATTTATAATCAAACTGTTGTCATCAGACTTCAATCCAGGTTAACTAACCGGCCGAAATGTATAGTGGGTAAAGGGCTTAATACCGGCTCCTACTGATGAGTCGCCAGTAAGCACGAAACGAATGTGCATGAGATTATACTTTCCGTTCATGCTGCCTTTGGTTTATCCTTCTGGTCACAACTGAACTAATTTGTTACTAGGTTTGCAACACCTAATACATACTTGCATATATATTAGTTCTCCGCAACAAACAGTATTTACCCGAAAAGGCATTTTGACGGCCTGATATTAATGACAGATCCGAGTGGCTTTTTGGAACTTCATTTATTAAGAGATTAAAAAGAGTTTACACCTGAAAGAAAGGCTAACCAAAAATATAAGCTGATGCATAACTTGACATTGAGTTCTGTGGAATTGAATCAGTGCATATAGTCTCAGAGGTCGAAACAAATGTGTGACGTGGTTCGATCTTTGTCTGCAGCAAATAACGAGCAGGGCTTAATATCTACCTTATTAGGTCGGAACACGTCTACTCGATGACATACCTTGGCTACCAAAGCGCATTTTTATTCTATAGTTACAATGTCCTTTAACTAGACTTAAATTCATTATGAATTTATGTATATATATATATATATATATATATATATATATATATATATATAGGCGAAAAATTACTTTTGGACGCATTATAATTCCCATAACTTAATGTGCAATAATGTTTTATTTGACAATTTAAAACGCTTACACATTTCCAGTATTAAAAAACGATTCAGTGGAAGTCCTAATAGAAGCATATAATTAATTAAACTGTGCAGACGCGAAAATAAAATTATCACGTGATTTCACAGAGTAAATTTAAAAGGTATTTGTTACTGATCTATTTGATTTCTTTATTCCGTTATTCGGATTATAAAATATTATACATGATACAAGTATAAGGGTTGAACTTTAATACATTTGGTTTTGTTATAAACTGAACGATACATAACATAGCAAGTGTAATTAATCAGTATGTCCGGTTTCGAATTTATAAGCCACAATTCAGCAGTTGCGTAAAGGGCTGTGGCCTGGAAATGAGCCCATAGCGGAGCATTTTGTTCACAGTATTGCTACTTATCCGCGAAGCCACACAGGTTGCTTCTTGCAATCAATTTTATATTATGCCTCAACTCAAAAATTATGGCAGTCTTTCCAACCAAATAAATTCCTTTTGTTAGCCTTTTTGGTCTTAAGTTAAAACTAAAAACTCTATCTATGTTAATAAATCAGACACAATGTTGCAAAGGCAAATAAAATTAAAATCAAATATGATGAGAATATTTCAGAATATAATTATATTTCTTGAATAATCTAAACATTGAAAGCAAATTCAACATAGAAAATATACCAGCTTTGAACTTACTGCGTACTCATAAGCTGACGAAATACTTCCCTCAGCTGTAACTTGAATCAGGAGCATTTTTTATTTGTCTTGTATTTTTTTCCTTTTATATATATATATATATATATATATATATATATATATATATATATATATATATATATATATATATATATATATCAGAGCAAAACGCATAGAAGGCATCCAAGAAGCAAAACCGGTCGAAACAAACGCCACAATATTGTACGTCAAATCAAAAGCTCACAAGGACCTAACAATCTCAGGAGCTCCGCCGATGCGCCTCATTATACCAATGATCGATGCACCGCAGCATAAACCAGTTAAGTTTCTCTGTAAAATATTTCAATTATTACGAAATATCATCAACGCAAACACTATCAATGACTCTTTCCAGCTAGAAGATGTACTGAAGTCGAAAAACACTAAACAGAATAAAATGGTCTCGCTTAACGTCTCATCCTTATTTTTGAAATTTCCACAGGATAAGAGAACGTCGATCTTGAGTGATCTTATTAAAAATTAGTTTTATGATTTTCCTTTGTACACTAATGATATCAAAGACATATCATCATGAACAAAAAATGCGCAATTTACAATTGAAGAGAAATGCTACCGTCAAATCAATGGTGTAGCTATGCGAATCTGCATTCCACCCCTCCTGGCAGATGTATACTTGCATCATCTATAATAAACGAGTCTAAAATGTATAATTGACCATAGCGCACTCAAAAAAATGTACGTAGATGGTATAGTATTGTTCATTCCAGAAGCAGCAGACCCATCCACAATCCTTAAGCAAGTCAATGAAAGCCGATCCAGACAATAAATTCACACTCAAAGTAGAGAAAGACAATAATTTACCCTTATTTGACATCAAACACTCTCGAGTAGAAAATAGGAATTTGATACTAGCCATACATAGAAAATCTTCTTTCACCGGGCAATACATTCACTACAACAGCAGTGTGCCAAAATCACACAAAAGAATCTCAGTTAACAACCTAGCAAACAAAATCAGGGAGATCTGCTCGGAAAAAAAGATCGAGGAAGAACTGGGCTACCTGAGGAAGAGTTTTCTAATGAACAACTACCAAGAGCGGTTCATTGATGTCAAAATCAGACCACAGCATATTCGCACTAGAGAGAATACCGTCAAGCGGTTCTTCCTAATTATACCATTAAGAGGTGACGTACCGAAATTCAATAATTGCACGGCGGCTAAATAGAATAACTAAGGAGAATTTTCCCAGTTTTAAATTTAATATCACTTTTAGCACACATGGAATCATGAGGTTGGATACAAAAGATCAAATGACAATTCTCTCCAAATCATTCATAGTCTACAAATTCTCATGTATATGTGGTAGCGAAAAAATTGGCGTACGAAGGAGCAACTGATTAACAAAATCCAACAACAATTACCACAGAAATTGATTTAAAAAGACATGGCATCGTCAGGAAAATCACCTATTTCAGATCATATATTGGAAACGGGGTACCCAGTCATTTTGACAGATTTCTCGATTCTACATAAAGCAAAATCATAATAATCATTATATATTTATGAAGCCCTTAATATAAAACAACAAACATCCGTTCTAAATATTCAATAGTTCCATCAACATGATATTCTAACTAACTGGCCACGAATCACAAAACACAAAACAAAATTTACTAGTATCAAGGCAAGACCAATTACCCTTCTCGACCAGACTCAACAAACTGAAGGGGAAAAGCAAGTCCAAATACCGACAGATAAATTTCGAAACAATATGAGCTTTCAACGCCGCAATCCACACCTGCGCTATTGCCAAATGGAGAAAACCAAATTGCTGAACAAAGGGAAACTAAAGACTACACTTGGGTATATATATATATATATAACACAATGTTAATTTACAATTTATTTATAAATCATTATAATAGCAGATTCGATGAGAATTGTGCATGTCAAGTAATTGGTTCATTTTGTTCACTAAACTAGTAAGAATATTAGCATTTTCGACATGTTAAAAAAGTTCTTTTTCATACAGTCTTAACGATAAGGTAATGTCAACAAAAGAAGTTTGCTTATTTGTCTAGTGTATGCTTCTCGGCATTCTCTTCATAGAAAAGCGACCAAATGCGCCTACGCAAATCAATGCTCTGGTTCCATTCCGGTTATAATTGTTATTTTACTAGTAATTTTCGCAAACACACGCAATCAAAGTAATTTATATTTTTTTTAAAACCCTTAGACTAATATTTATCTAAGCAATTGAATCAATGGACTTTGCCTGCAAAATAACGTCAATTTTTAGCGTGCACATAGATGCCTTTATTTCAATTAGGCTCACTTGTTGATATGCTCAATTAACCACGTCGAAATGCAAAATGAATTTTAACTTTCTGTCCATATATATATATATATATATATATATATATATATATATATATATATATAATTTTCCCAAGAGAAGTCTTTCGTTTCCCCTTGTTTCGCAAATTTGTTTTGTACATTTGGTAACAGCGCAGGTGCGGATTGCAGAGTTTAATGCTAATATTGTTTCGAAACTTCTGTCTCCGTATTCTGAGGCTGTTTTCCCCTTCAGTTTGTTATCAATCCGATCAAATGCTCGTTGAGTCTGGTCGAGGGGGTGTTTCGCCTTGCCTGAATGCTAGTAAATTAATTTTGTGTCTTTTGAATCATGACCAGTCGATTGGAATTGCATGAGAATGAAACTTTTAAATAGTTAGGTCGGGTGTTTTTTGTTTTATATAAAGGGCTTCATATAGAATTGAGAAATTTGTAAATCGACTGGGCGCCCCTTTTCGAATATTTGATCGGAACTAGCTGAATTTCCTGACGATGCCAAGTCTGTTTTAATTAATTTCTGCGGTGAATGTTGCTGAATTCCGCTGATCAATTGCTTCTTCGTACTTGCAATATATGTGCTACTATATATATATATATATATATATATATATATATATATATATATATATCGGTCAGATGTAAGAATACATAAATAAATAACGTCAGGATTCTTAACTAAGTATTAATTGAACTAGCGTAATTTATAAAGATTGCGACTCTAAATTATTTGTGCTTGCGCCAATTTTATCGGTACCATTATTTTCAAAATATGCACATCTATTTAAAAGTAGTCCTGGCTTTCCCATATTCTACTAAAGTGGCAAGAATTGACCATATGTGCTAATAATAACAATCTAAACAAGCAAAATATTAAACAATGGCCGAAAGACATAAGGCAATGCCCCAGTATCTGTGTAGTTTAATGGATTAATTTAATTTAATGGTACTCTGAAGTGTTATCAAATATACGGGTAAAGGCTTTACTGCATTTGGGGTTACTGAGAATTGTTGTTATTCTCAATTTGATAAAATACGATTTTTAGCAATTTGCTGCCACTCATTAAAGTTATGGTAGATATTATATATTGTGAAGTGGCTTTAAATTCATAATATCGACAACTTTAGATGATGCTGACTAAACTTCCGTTTTAATGTGTATACAAATGGGATATTGTGCCGCCTAACCAAACATATAGTAGGCATAGGGCGTAGTACCGGCTCATACTGATGAGACGCCAGTAAGCACGCAAAAAATGTCCACTTGAGAATAAATCCTAAATTAATGCTGACCTTGGTTTATCCTTGTGATCCTATTTGGAACCAATTTGGTACTAATTGCGCGAAACCTAATACACACTTGCTCTCCACAACAAACTATGTCTAACCGCTATGAATTTAATTGAATGATGACATGATTATATCGGAAAAGGATATCTGCTATTGATCAAAACCAGAATGCCCGCATTTGCTGAAGTAACAGGTGTTTATGAGTATTATAGCTCAATTTTGTTAAAATTTAGCAGATCTTGAAATCCATTGAGTTGGTACCATATATTGACTCGGTAATGATAATGTTTGGACCATGTTCTTTTACGCAACCGACTAGGCAATCAAAATGTTTGTACCATTTACAGACTCGGTATATATATATATATATATATATATATATATATATATATATATATATATATATATATATATATTGAGTCGGCTTTGAAACTGCATTGTAGAAGACCTTATATAAAGTAAACTCTAAAACTGCAGGTGTACACATTCGTATTGAAGAGAGTATTGCCAAACTAGTCCACATTTCCTGATCAAATATATAATCGGTATAGTACGTATTAGTGGTTGCTATTGATGAGTCGCCAGTAAATACGAAATGCATATGTAAATTGGTTTATTCTTATTTTACCTGCTGAATTGAAATATCCTACTGGGCCTACCTGACGACCGACATCAGTTTTCAGCGCCGCGGAAATATTCCGGCCCGGTTTATCCCTGTGACACATAAAGCATTTTAATGTTACTATGAATTTTCGATGCCCAAATGCGCAGGTCTGCCTCTTCCCTGAGTTCACCATCAATAATTCCCCTTATATAAACAGATATTAATTTCTGTATTTGCTACATTCTTGATAATGAATAATATAAACGCAAAATATAGAAGCTAAGCTTTGACGACCATCGAGATATTTATTGGAAAATGTTAACTGTCCTTTAATATATTTAGAAAATTCTCAAACGTTCATGAATTTATGAAGCCAGATTTATCACAAAAAATTATCACTCATTTTAAGAATTAAATTTATTCTTATGATAATTTCTTGAATGCATTTTCCATTTATAAATGCTTTATTTAAAAATCTGGGATATTGTTTACATAATAAATAAGCTGTGAATTCAAAAACCGTATCGCTATTAATAAGAATAAGCACTTGAAATATACTACCTGCTGCATATAAGTACAATTTAAACAAAAAGCAAAGCAATAAAGGAATACGAAAACATTTAAACAGAAGTGGTAGTTAAAAGCTTTTATAAATAAATCATGTATTTGCTTAAACGCACGAACAATAAATTTCGCTTAGAAAATAAATGAAATATGTTCTTGAAATATACTTTCAATAAACTCTTTATTATGTTACCTTAAAATTCTCAAAATATTTATTCAGTAAGTATTCAAATATTGTTACTATGTTTTTTTCTTGAGGTAGGCGATAATTATTTTTGAATTAAAAGAATCAATGTTTGTGCGGTCCATGATAAAATTAATTAAATCAAAGAAGGATTTTTGAGATAAATAACTATTCAATTAAATATATATATATATATATATATATATATATATATATATATATATATATATATATATATATATATATATTCTTTATAATTCCATGCCTTTTAATATTACAGAGTCAAATTCTAATAAGAAAGAAAAAACACATTACTAACAAAGTGGATAAAGGCCATTTATTTCGTAAATACTAAGCATCGCTATACAATCACACATTTATATACATTTTGGGTTTCCAATTGATTATGCTAGTGGTAACAAATCTGACTCGCTTTTACTTCTGTTTCTGGTTTTTGCTGGTTGGAAAGTGTGTGTTCGTTTGATGTGGATTTGACCGCATTTTTCTTGTGCGGGACGATTGATAGCACTTTTAGGTCGGTAAAATCTTGAATTCTCATCATTTGCATGTAAAGGTCATTCTCGCAGTATTGCAAAGTAATGTCTGAGATCTAGTCATTATTGTTTTGATGGCTTGAGAATTAACCATTTGTGCGCATTGATCACTGTTACATGTACGAGTGCTATTTTTCCCAGTGTAGTTGATCGTTTCACCTTGTTGCGCAAATTTGTATTTTTCACATGGTAACAGCGCCAGTGTGGATTGCAGTGTTGAACGCTCATATTGTTTGGAAACTTCTGTCACCGTATGCGCCTCTGTTATTTCCACTTCAGTTTGTTGCCAATCCGATTGTATGTTTGTTGATTCTAGTCGAGGGCCTGTTTGTTCTTGACTGGATACTAGTAGATTGTTGTTGAATTTTGTTATTCTTGGCCAGTCGATTAGAATATCATGTTGATGAAACTTTTGAATATTAAGGTCAGGTGCTTGTTGTTTTATATAAAGGGCTTCATAAATAAATAATAATTTTTCTGATTTTTCTTTATGTAGAATTGTGAAATTGGTCGAATTGACTGGGTGCCCCGTTGCCAATATATGATCGGAAATAGCTGATTTTCCTGACGGTGCCAAGCCTTTGTTAATCAATTTCTGTGGCAAATGTTGCTGGATTCTGCTTATCAATTGCTTCTTCCTACGTCTGGTATATGTGCTACCGCACATACATGAGAATTTGTAGACTATGAATGATTTGGAGAGAATTGGCAATTGATCTTTGGCATACAACCTCATCATTCTCTGTATGCTATATAAGATATTAACTTTAACACTGGGAAAGTTCTCCTTAGTTATTCTATTCAGCCGCCGTGCAATTATTGATGCTGGTACGTCGCCTCTAAATGGTAAGTTCAGGAAAACCTGATTGACGGTATTCTCTTTAGTTCGAATCTGCCGTGGTCTGATGTTGACATCAATTAAACGCTCTAGGTAGTTGTTCATTAGAAAATTTTCCTGATGTAGCCCAGTTCTTCCTCAATCTTGGATTCAGAGCAGATCTTCCTTATTCTGTTTGCTAGGTTGTTTAATAAATTTCTTTTGTGGGATTTTGGCACACTACTATTGTAGTGAATGTATTGTCCGGTGAAAGTGGATTTTCTTTGTCAAGGAAGGGAAAACTGTCGTCTTTCTCTACCTCGAGAGTGAATCTGATGTCTGGATCGGCTCCATTTGCTTGTTTAAGGATTTCGGAAGGGTCTGCTGCTTCTGAGATGAACAACAAGATATCAACTATGTACATTTTGTAGAGTGCGCACTGGTCAATTATACATTTTATGCTCGTTTTTTAAAAATGATGCGATGCACCTTTGCATAGCTACACCATTGATCTGGCGGTAGTATATCCCTTCAAATGTAAATTGCACGTTTTTCGTACAAGGTCTTTGATGTCATTGGTGTAAATAGGAAAATAAAAAAACTCATTTTTGATGAGGTAACACAAGATCTCCGTTGTTTTATCCAGTGATATGTTTGTAAATAAGTATGAGACGTCAAGCGAGACCATTTTATTCTGTAGAATGTTCTTCCCCTTCAGCTCATTTGCTAGTACCAAGGAGTCCTTGATTGCGTTGGCCTTTATGATGCTTCGTATTGGTTGAAGAATTTTGCAGAGAAACTTGGCTGGTTTATGTTGTGGAGTGATGATCATTGACATAATAGGCTGCATCGAGGGAGCTCCTGAGGCGGTCACGGCTTTTTGAGTTTTTGGTTTGCTGTACAATCTTGCGGTGTTTGTTCCGACGGGTTTTGCCTTTTTAATGTCTTTATGAGTTTTGATCTAATATCGGAATCAGCCACCGATTTTAAAACGTGTTTTCTCATTTTTTTCAGAATTGCACTAATTCTTGATTCGATGTATGTTGAATCATCTTTCTGTTTTATGTCTTGTTTAAATTTAGATTGATCATTTATTATATCGTTCATAGACTTCCTATAAGCTTCGGCTTCAAGTATAACAATTCCTGATCCTTTGTCGGGTGTGGCAAGTCGTATGGATTTGTCTGATTGTAGTTCCCTGAGTTTATGATGATTTGGCTGCCTTTGAATTACTTCTTGTATTGTTCTAATGCATTAACTACCTCAGTTTTCAGTCCTTGTCCATTGAATGCATGTGGGGCGGTGTCTTTCGTTAAGTCATGTATAGCTATAATTAGTATTCACGAAATAAATGGCCTTTATCCACTTTGTTATTTGTGTTTTTTCTTCCTAATTATAAATATATATATATATCGGTATAAGCTCGGTATTAAAAAAAATTCATTTAAATTATTTTGTTAATTTCAAAGTAATTGAGTCTCACAACTGATTCAAAAGCAAACTAATTATGCACGTTGACATAATGAAATTCAAAGGTTGAAGGAATAAAACAGATAGACAGAGAGAGACAGCACCAAAGAAGGCGATCATATACAAAAATTTGCTTAAAACGGTATACGGAATATTCGATTCTTTCACGAGAGATATCTTCTTCCTGTAAATGCTAAGTGCAGAAAAACTGATAATTGGAAAAAAATTGTTAACACAAAAAATTAGAATAATATAATTCAATTCTAGAAAGAGCAAAAAACAAAAGAATAAAATTTTCTTTTCAAAATTTATACGCAATTATATAAAAACGTTTCATGCCCTCACCCTTGGATAGCAATATCTCATTCATTGTCATGATCTTTTACTGGGTTTGAATATTAACTCCGATTTATCGATCCTATGTATTCTGCCAATCGACAAGACTTAATTATACATCCTGCCAACATATTCTTCTACATATGCTAAATTTGTTGACTTCACCTACATTGTTTGTGTCGTTTATACTGATTCCATCAGGGTCAATTAGAAACCTGTCGTCAGTTTGTTTTCTACTTTATCTTGTAAATCCACTGGAATTGCGTATCGAAATGCGTTAACATACTTCTCAGTCTATCTGATTGAGTAGCCGAATTTGCCCATTCGTGCATGCCACTTTATCCTTTCGTTTTCGTACTTCTATTTGATGCATGGCCCCCTTAATTTGCAAATGATTATAGTTCTTGTAAGGTTTTCCTTATACTCTTTAATAATATTAATTCTATTTTTCCTTCTGGTTTGCTAAATTATTACCTAATTTCAGTGATTCCATTTTTATCGTTTGAATTCTGTATTCACCTGCTATTTCCCTCGCTATTCAACTCAATTTCTAATACGGTAAAACCATAATTCTTTGCCTTTCTATTTATGCTTCATGTTTTAACCTTTTGAAATATCTTACACTGTCTTTGCTGCCAATTTTAGAGGATTATCTTTCGTCGAATACATTGCTTTTAATTTCTTCAATTTATCCTCATGGTATTTCAATTTTATTATTTGATGGAATATGTGTGGTTTGAATCCAAATAAAGATATTCTATTCTATTCTATTCTATTCTAATACCTTAAGACATCGTTATGTCACAAATTTGGTTATGCTTGTTTTCATTCCATTCGAGACGTTTGATAATAAATTTAGAAGGAGAAAGCGTAATTTTCTATACTATAAATCTTGTTTTCAAGTAACTTTTCATTCCCTCATTATTTTACATTCCTAAATGATAAATCACGCTCTATTACTGTTTCAAGAAAAAAATTCAACTCACATATGTCACTAGCTGAATTAGTACATAAATCTTATTCATATTTTCGATGATTTCAAATTTTTTAAATGTCATCAAGGACTATCAAAACAAGTTAATTCTAGTTAATTTTCTATCTAGATAATGCATGGTGAAATTTGCGAGTGGGACGGACAATAGGCGTCCCTTGGGTACACCTTTAACTTGTTTAAACAATGACTATCAAACGTAAAGTAAATAGATGGCATACGTATAATTGCCATTTTTCAAATATTTCTTAACATCGCTTCCCATTCCTCCTATCAACTGCGGGGACTGTGTTAAAAAAAACGTTTGAAGCACTTCAATGAGGAGTTTGCATGGGTGTTCGAATAGATGTGCACAACACGTAGGCTTACCATTATTTAACACACTGATAAATTGCAATTATTAATAATATTTTAAAAATTACGTTCTCCTAATAGTAAGCATAGAAGTGCTAACATTTTATGTCACAATTAATCTGATTGGATTACCGTGATTCTATTATTTCACCATATTTTATTCTCGGGTACAGTACCTCCTCTTCCTAGTGACTTTGCATGCGCAAATCCAATTCGTCTGACCCATTCGTTTGAAAGTAAAGGAGTGAGCCTGCTCTTTATTTTTCTGATCATCGAGATTATTCAGTATACCATAAATTTTATCTTTATATTCTGGGCGGTTAATTAGAATCATTGCACACATTTTAAAATATTACAACGTTGGATAATTATTCCGCGCATGGACGTTCCAAATCAATAAAAAGTGTACACTTTTTAATTACGCTTTAATACGCGTCTGGCTTCACATAATTAAAAATTTATTCTGGCATAAACTGAAAAGAATTGGGCATTTTTAATTCTTGGTAACCATAACTTACCTTGCACGTATTGAATAGTTATCACAGAATTTATTCCAATAATTCAAATTTTTCCATTGAGCATAAATTAAACTAAACATTAAACATTTCGGAAACTTTCTGACTGTTCGTTGAAGGTCTATTAATTTCCAGGTTTTCTAGTTTTTTTTCCAGATCTTAGTCTCACGTAATTCATTGCTTTATTTCAGTCGCTATCAATAATTTTCTAAATGCGTTTAAAATCCCTATTTTGCAGCTTAGAAAAATTCACAGAAATTTTACTTTTGTTTTTTTCTAAATCAATTCAAATTTGCGATTCTCTTTATTGTTGAGCGATGTTTACATTAAATGTAAACAAAATTCAAACATAAATACCTTACATTAATTACCAAAATAAAAGGTTATCTAAGCCTACATTAAGGAGGGGAACAATGTCTATTATTTACTCTCCTACAATTTTTTATTTGTTTCAGTTTGATCGATTGAAAATCCTGTTCGCTCCATCATTCCAGTTTTCTTTCAAGTGCCTCTCAATATGTTTGTGTAGCGTATTCAGCATAAATTAACTGTATTACTTACTTGATTGCCTCTATATCAATAATGAAATTATTTAATTATGAATAAATTTCTAATTAATTTTCGTCAAATTTTAATTGTTTATGCGTCCAAACATTTACCGACGTAAGACTCCTCGCATTTAATTCGTGATTCTTCTAACACATGATAGTATTTGATCGCATCCGTTAACTATCGCGTTCACCTTGTGTCTCTCCGTACGTATTCTGCATTCTTAATTTAAGCGTCAATTTTTCTACGAGGGTATTTAGCTTGTTTTTCGTTCTTTGTTAAAAATCAGTAACACTTACATTTACAAGGTAACATAAAATTATAGCGTCTATTTGAAACGGTAAAAGTTACTTTGTGCTGTAGGATTTGATGTGTATACTGTGGTTTGCTGATCGGTAATAAACAGTTTGCACCTGGGAAGCATTAAAATCCAACTATGGCAACTCAACATATAATGAAATAACTGTGCAACCAACATTCAAATAGTATTTTAAATGACAAATTTGATGATCAAGCTGAAAATATTTTCAACCGATAAAAGGCCAAGAGAATAAAAAATATGTGTAACCTAGGAAATATCACGTTCTTGGATATTTAATTCATATTGAAGTTGAAGAAAACTGTTTTAATTTTAGATCGCGATTTCAGTTTAATAAATTAAGTGAGGATATTAAGCCTATATTTTGCTTACAATTGTTAAAAATTTCGACAAAATATATTTCTAAATATTAATTTGCATGCAACTAATTCGAAATACATGTAGGAACTAACTGATAATGCAAGAAATGAAGAAATTAAAGAGGTGAGGTGGAGAGATTAAAAGAACCTTGTCATCCTGGAAATTTATATTCCTTCAATGAAAAATTAAAATAATGCTGCTATGTTTAAACAGGTGATAAGTCTATCCTTAATTGTTATGAATTATAACCAGAGGAAAAACTAAACCTAGACTAAATACTGTGATTCTTATTGAATAAATTCCAAAGAAAGAAGTAAATAATGTAAACATTTTAATTTGATGCAGAAACACGTATATCAAAGCAGAAGAAATAAAAATACAAACCGAATTATTAGTTGAACCGTCTAAGAACAGATTTAATATCGAGCAAAGAGATATGACTTAAGTGAGATAAATGGGTGTTAAAAGCTCTATTTAACCTGTCACAGTGTAACGATAACATGTTTTTATCAAAGAAATAAACCGGATATGCATAGGAATAATAATCAAATGATTTATTCAAATAACCTGTAAGCGTCCCTTCGTAGCCCAATAATACGGAGAGAAAAAGTGCCACACATCGCAATTTTTAAGATTTAGCAAAGATCCATAAACGACGTTATTGGGAGTGTACAGAAAATACCAACTTAAAAATTGTTAAAATTTCTGCGATTTTTGAATTAGATAATATTCGTATATTTTAGATTACACAATGAAAGAAACAATGTTTTAATGATTTTATTAAAAATAACATTAAATATTGGTGTGGAACATTTGCAAGACTGGAACTTGCGTCCAAACCAGTTCAAAACCTGTACAAGCAGGATTACAGTGTTATATACGTTTATTGAAGGATGTATAATGGAAATGTTTAATGTGTATATTTCATTTGCCTAAATTATATTTACAAAGATATTTGTAAAAAATTAATTGTCACAATTGGACAATCAATTTCTCTAACAAAAGCAAACATTTTCACGCTTTAATTGGAAAACCAAACTTGTTTGTGGCAGTCCTGAATTACATTTTGTTAATTTGGCGCAATTGATATAATAAACTTAAGAATCGTTTTAAATTTAGTTATTATAATTAAAAAGTTTCAATTTACACTGAAAAGAGATATACATCGAAAAATTAAAATAAAATACACAAGTTCAATAAAATCACGACAATTAAAGTTTTTTAAAAGAATTTTTCGCTCTATCTAGAATGAAACTATCTTATTAGCAAATATGTTTTACAAATTAGCTTCACATTTACATTCTATCTATTCCACAGTTGCTCTTACAGAGGATTAGACTTAACTTTACCTTTTTTTAAATTTATACTTGTATTTCATATCCCCGTTAACTTTATCTCCATCAAATTTTTCTCTGTGTGTCTTCTTCATTCCAACTTTTGAATTTCGTTTTTTCAACAAGCTTAATAAGCTTGCCTTCGCTTTCACGTTTGTTTTTATTAAATTCCTTTGTCATAATCAATGAGGCTTAAGATGAAATTATTTCAATTCCCCTCATGATAAGTTGTACTCGGCATGTGATTTCTCAACCAGGAAAGGAGGAAATCGCGCATTGAGTGTAAATGAATTTAGAATAACTGGTGTTGGTTGACAGATGTAAATTGTTGTACACATACAGAGAAGACTAGATTAGAGAACATTCGCGGCAGTAACATGGATATAAGCTAGCTCGCGATGTTTCTCACATATTTAAATTCTCGCATATCTACAATAAATATATATACATAATGTGAATTAAGAAATAAATCAGGTATGGCAGTAAATATTTTTGTCAAGCAGATATGTAAAACACAGATAAAAGGCCATTTCCTTTTAAAAAGAATTCAACGAGATTTTTTATATCTGGTACCATATATTTTCAAATATTTTGAAATCAAAGGAGATAAATTTGGATAAATCACATGCCACATACAACAACAAACCGGAAAACGAAAACGTACAAGATGAGAGAAACACACAAACAAAATTACGATTCACTCGTTCATATTCAAATCACGTACGAACTTCAATTGTCTATTAAGCTGAAGATTAAATGTGATGAAAACGACAGCCTACGGTATGCATAACTCTTCAGATTTTGCTTTCATGACGACATGGAAATCCGCATAACTTTGTGTGTGATTTCTATGACTCTTATAATCTAAATTCATTTATTTGCTTTGTAAGAATTTTTAATTCGACTCATGTATTATTTTCCAATTCAAACAACAAATTAAACAAAATAGATAAACTTATATATATATATATATATATATTTATATATATTCCATATTTTGTCGGAAAGTGGTATTCCCACAAAATTTGTTAATATTATACGACCTCTCTGCACAAATACTTCTGGTCGTGTTAAGTTCTGCAACTAATTAACGCTTAACTTCACAACCAGCAGTGATGTTCTTCAAGGTTGTCCACTTTTCCCATTTTTGTTTAATTTTGTGATCGATTCTATTATGAACACCAATCTTCCACACATTCATGAAGCAGGTATTTATGTTCTCCTGGACGGTAACTAGTCGATCTTCACTATCGTACTATTATTTGACAGTTGAGACCAATTTGAATGGATTAGCAGATGTTGTTCCGTCCTTCGGTATGAAATTCGCGCCATTTAAATGTAAGATAATTTTACAGGATCACCCACCATTCACTTCAACGCTGCGAATTCAGAATGAAGATCTAGACATAGTTGATAGGTTTACATATCTTGGGAGTTATATTAATAACATAAGCAACATTTCCGGCGAGGTGTAAATAAGAATCGCGAAAGCTTGAGTAGCTTTCTCGAACCTTCGTCATTAATGAAAAAACGCGAGTAATTAACTCTACCTTAAAGGTCGTGTTTACAATGCTGTACGCGCAGTCTTACTATACGCTAGTGAAACTTGGTCTCTTAGAGTAAATGATTTTAGATGCCTACAGGCATTTGACGATCGTTGTCTGAGGAGTATAGCACATATATTACAGTTAAATACTGTTTGTTGCGAAGAACTAATATATATGCAAGTATGTATTAGGTTTTGCGAACCTAGTAACAAATTAGTTCAGTTGTGACCAGAAGGATAAACCAAAGGCAGCATGAACGGAAAGTATCATCTCATGCACATTCGTTTCGTGCTTACTGGCGACTCATCAGTAGGTGCCGGTACTGGTCTATATTTAATTCATGTACGAAATTTATTTGCTTACTTCGATAAGCAGCCAACATTCGAACAGTCTAACAGTGTTTATGTATGGAAATGTCAATGCGTTATGTGGGCCGATCCAGGTTGGTATCATGAACCGACTCGGAAACCATAGTGTTAGTATGCGGTACTCATCGATTTCGAAAAAGGTATCAGTTACTAACACAATAGCCATAGTGTTAGTATCCTTTACAGACTCAGTATATATATTATATAGTGTGAGTTAGCATTGAAGTCGCATTGTCGTTGACTGTAGATTATGTTAGCTTCACTATTACAGGTTTACACATTCGTCTAGGAGATTGTACCGTCCTATTATTCCACATTCTTCACCCAAATATATAGTGGTTAAAGGGCGTAATACCGGCTCCTACTGATGAGTCGCCAGTAAGCACGAAGCGAATGTGCATGAGATTATACTTTCCGTTCATGCTGCCTTTGGTTTATCCTTCTGGTCACAACTGAACTAAATTGTTACTTGGTTCGCAAAACTTATTACATACTTGAGTATAGCACATGTTGGTTACCAACAACGAATAACTAACGTTAACGTATTTTTTAATCTGTTAATAAGTGCTCCTCATTTGAAAACCAAATGAGGCTCCATCAAGATCTTTGGCTCGGTCACGTTTTGTGTATACCCTCAATTCAATTGCCCAATCGAGCTCTGTTCTCTCATCCAGCACCAGATTTTCGTAAGAAACAAGGTGGGCAGCTTTTGACATGGAAGAAACAATTGAAGTCACTTACGTCCAAATTGGGTAGTATAGAACGCACTCGTCTACCAGGATGAGGTCCATGTGCACATCACAGTTCTTGGTTAGAAACTCTTAGAGATATGTCATCGAATCCAGGTCAGTGGCGATATGGTTGCAGATGTCTAGTAGAATCATCTTCGTAACTTTCTTTTCTTAGTAGGGCAAAGTTATCTGCGAAGTTTTGTTTTTTTATGACGCGATACTGTAAAAGCCGTAAGGAAGCTGTATTGCTTATGTCGCCTTGCCCGAATGCTAACTTGGCCATAATAGTATGGTGAAGAGGTTTAGTTTGGCTCATTTCTGTGAGATTTCCTTATAAATTTACTCATAGTAACTACGTATTCTTTCTATCTCTTCCTATCGTAAATCTCACTAATAATTTATCTAAAATATTATTTATGTTGTTATTTATATATTTTTCTCCCTCTATGGTTATATGGCAGTGAAACATTAGTCACTTTTGACTTTTGTATGGCTGGGCATGATGATGATGATGATGAAGTTGATTTTATATATATATATATATATATATATATATATATATATATAATACCACTAATGTGCAATATGAAAATGAAAATTATCAGATACAACAACTGTTTCTTCCTCTTATACCTCTCAAGTATCTAAAAATGAACAACTTGTTATGTAAAAATTGAGAGGCGAAAACAAAATAGAATATGTAAATGTAGGGAGAGTGTGAAATAAGGAAACAACCAATCAATTGCGTGTATCACCTACAGTTCAAGATCAACGCCTGAACATCCTTTTTCTGCTTGCCTAAATCCGGTTGTAATTTGTTTATCCATAAAGCTTCACCGATGGCTAGCTCTCTTCTGCTATTGAATTCAGTAATTAACTTGAATGCTACGTCTTGAGAACATACGCGCGAGATTTCAACGATATGTAGCGCAATTGCAGACGTGTATTCAGCATTTGATTTGAAACAGGTATTTCAGTTGCAATGTTCTCTCATTCGAGTAATTAATTAATTTAAATTAATTAAAAATGTTCCAATTGATGAAACCATTAACATTATAGTCAAAGCGGTAGAAAAAGACATATTGCTTCTCAGTCTGGTCAATCGGCCTATGTAAGTTGATCGACAACTTGCGCTTTTATATTGGTAAATAATATTTGATGTCGACATTAACGACTGTTTCTCCTTAAATTGATTGTAAAGACAAATGTGTTGCCTTAATTAGCACACGTAGCTTAACTGCATTTAATGTGCGTGCTAATGTCGCTTCAAATTTCTTTTATACTATTCGAGAAACTTTATCCCCTTAAATGGGATGCTCAGGTAAACTGCTTTCTTTCCTAGTCAGAAATACGTCTGATTTTTTTAATCAAGTTTGCGAGTTTGAAGTAAACACCAATCCCATTGTATTAACCAGTCGTCGAACAACATAACAAAACTACCGCCAACCGCAACGCACTAACGCGTTTCGACCTTCCTTGATCATCATCAGAATACGACGGCAAACTGACTATCGAGGATCAAACCGCAGTGCATATACATGGAAATCAAAATTAGATATACGGTTTCCACCTCTAAAGCAGTCGCGCATACATTGAACTTGACTGGAAACGTGGGCTGCACAATTTCTATGCAGTTAAGAACATAAACTGTTTGTAGCTTTCACATATACATATATAGTACATAATTGTAATAATTGTTTGCGCCGGCGGTGGTAACAATTCTTTAAATCAAGTTTGCGAGCTTGAAGTAAACACCAATCTCATTGTATTTAACCAGTCGTCAAACAATATAACAAAACTACTGCCAGCCGCAACGCACTGACGCTTTCGACCTTCCATGATCATCATCAGATTACGACGACAAACTGACTATCGAGGATCAAACCGTATTGAATATATATATATATATATATATATATATATATATATATATATATATATATATATATATATATATATATATATTCACGTGGCTTGATCCCTCGATTGTCAGTTTACCGTCGTACTCTGATGAAGAGTATCGAGTCTTTGTATTACAAATGTTACAATTGTCGAAACAATTGACATTATAGTCCATGTGGTGGAATAAGACATATTACCAACTCCGGTTTTTGGGTCACACTCTACGCAAGCTTATCTTACTATGCGCGAAAGACGTACGAATTCGTTTTAATGGAAGCATCTATAAACAGACATGCAGTTTCCTGAAAAGCACAAAAGAAATTTAAAGTGGCATTAACACACATTTAATGCCGCTAAACTACGAGTGTTATTTAAGATAACCCATTTTCCTTTACCAGAAATCAAAAAAAGACAGCCGTTTACGTCGACATAAAATATAATTTACAAATATACAGGTGCAAGTCTTCGATCAATTTACATAGGCTGATCGACCAGACGGTTAATTACTCGAAGAAGAGAACATTGCAACTTTAACGTCTGCTTCAAATAAAATGGTGCATACACGTCTGCAATTGCGCAACATTTCGTTGAAACCTCACACGTATATTCTCGAGAAGTGGCATTCAAGATAATTACTAATTGCAATGATAGAAGGGAGTTAGCCACATGAGAAGCTTTATGGATAATCAAATTGCAGCCGGATTTATTCAAGCAGGTGAAGCATGTTTATGCATTGCGCTTGAACCAAATGTGATGCAAGAAATTGATTGCTGATTCCCGTATTTCACACTCACTCCTTGTTTACATTTTTATATCTTGTTTTGCCTTTAAATTTCTAACTAAAGGGATGTTCATTTGTAGATAACTAAGAAGAATATGACAAAGAAACAGTTCGTGTATCGGATAGAATTTTTTCTCTTCTTGCAAATGGAACGGGTACCATGCGATTTATTAAGGCACGAATTCCAAAAGACTATATATAAAAAGTTTTTTGTCGTTTATGTGATCCACAACGACTCCAAAAACCAGAAATTTATGCACATCGATGGTCGTACGCATGGATAAAGTAAAGGATGGATTTGTTCTCATTATCAAGCACGTATGCTGTAGCATTCGGTTGAGTAAGTACATTCAAGTTTGCTATATAGACAATTATATTCAGGTATGTAGATGTAGGCCTATGTGATTACTCAAGACCTTTTGGTAAATACATATCAAGGCTCTAGAGAGTTCGCGTCATCCCAACCTTTAGGAATAACCGTTAAAAACCCTGACGTGGAATACTTTCAAGAAATTTAACTGTATATTACTTTGAAATAGATTAACCCATTAGATGTAAGATATAATAATGCTGATGATCAGCTCAGAAACAAGCGATTCGAAACGTTTCTGGCAAATCTCGTAAACCATAATTAGCTCAATAAGAAATGAATCTTTTTATCGAGCTACAATGGATGATGTGATCACGGCGGTTTACAGATCGAAAATTCCTACTCTGCATCAGGGACCCACAAAGGATAACTTTCACAAACTTACAAAGAACATTGCTTTAATCAAAGTATTATGTTGAAAATCCAATGTTCGAACCGTTGTTGTTTATTATAAACACGTCCCAACTGTCTGAAATCCACATAAGAATTTAAATTTTTGCACCTATCCGTGCAGGTCATCTGGCGTATTAAATAACATCGTTTCACGGTTTTTTTATAATAGTGGCCAATGTTGTATTTGAATTGGATATTTTAGTCATTTTGTCTGAATAAATTACTTAAGCTCAAAAATTCACATTGTCTAACAGACCCATTTCTGTATATAATTGCCATATTATAATATTGTTTACGGCAATAATTCTTCTGTGTGAAATTTTTTCCCGCCTACGTTTGAAACGACTAAGTTATAAAAACCTTCAAAGCTGAATTCCTATCGGACTCCTCTATCCACAATGGAAATTATGTATAGACATGCAATTAATGCATTTACGTAGGAGACTTGAAGCTACACAATAAATGAGCATAATATTATTTTAAATCTATTGTTTATTTCATTTACAAATATGTGACAATCTATCCATATTTATTCGCAAATAAAACAGCACATATAATGACTTATTTCTTTGCACTGCCAAAAGAATTGGATCAGAGCAAAAAACCTGTGAAATGTAAATGTCTTAAGATTTATATTTATAAAAATGACAGGTTAATTATCGGACGGTGATTACTTTTCTCGTTCATTAGCATCAATGAAAATTAATAACAACTAAGGCATCATTTAACAAAATTGACGAAATGATCTGATTCTACGATATTGAAACAACGTTTATATTTCACAATCCGTCAAACAGTGCAAAATTTTGTGTAATATGTGATCGCTACTTCATCAGTAAAGCAAACGTTTGTAGAAGAAGAACAACAAACGACAAATAAACCACCTTCTACAATCGAAACTGCTATAAGTTTCCGAATACAATGTAAATATGTTGTCACATTGCATAAACAAATTGTTACTGGCATATTTGTCCATTGAAAATCAATTATTATAACCGGTTTGTTTGAATTTCCTTTTATACAGCCAAGGGATTTATGGGTAAAACAACCATTTAACAGTTCAAGCTGGTTTTTCTAATAATTTTTAGGAAATTTGCGTGTTCTTATGGACATCTAGAAGTTTGCTGTTATCCTCACACCATCTCAGAGCCACAAGTGGCCGAGACTTTTGCGTTCCGACGACAAATAGACGTATAATTGACGAGTAGGGACTTCAGCAGTGTGTCTATACGCACCGTACAGTTAAAAGAAAATTGATTACGAAAAGGATAAGACAACGCTCCGACTACAGACCTAAGAAGATCATATTGTTGAAAAAAACTTATTTTTTTATATATACATGGCTCAAAATATGAGTTCAATCAGTCATGTGAAAAATTGTACAAGCTTTGTAAAACTTCAAAACCCTAATTTACTAGAGGGTATAAATTTATAGTTGAATTTATTTGTTCTGAATTTTGGCAAGTCATTTTAAAATGAATTCAGTTTCAAGAAGTAGATCATTAGGAACTTGCACGAAGTTTATAATAACGAAATTGGTTCAAAGGTATTTTTCTACGGATAATCGTAAACGTAAATACATTTTATTGGGTTTAAAAAAAAATTATAATACATATTTGGATAATATATATATATATATATATATATATATATATATATATATATATATTGCAGAATGAGATATGCATCTATCATCTCTAGTAGTTTCGCATACATTTTGCTTGACTGTAATTACAGGCTGCAAAATTTCTATGCAATACGAAAACTAACTTTTTCATTTTTCGCCATATATATATAATAAATAAATTTAAACCATCAACGATTTCGCAGGTGGTGGTAACATTTCTTTAAATCAGGTTTGTAAATTTGCTATAAACACCAATCCCATATAGTTTCGCTATTTTGTTCGAAGACTGGATAAAATATATAAGTCAAACGTACAAACTTATTGTTTTTGAAATGCAGGCAAATAATTAGTTTCTGGTTTCCAATATTGACAAATCTTTCTACTCAAGAGAAACATATAACTTTAATTTATTTTATTACTTTTAATTTATCGGTGTTTGCGAGAAAATATTTCAATTTGTAAACGCTTTAAGATTTTGGCATTTAACAAAATATTACATTAATTTTGCAGGAATAATCGATTATATACTTCAAGTTAAATAAGTAATTGATAAGCGAAACACTATGTTTCGTATATCACAATCATCTCAAGTACATCATTTTCAAATATTTCATTCAGAGGACTTCATATGAAGAATTAAATTCTGCGGGCGATGATAACATGCATTTCTTTATTGCTCCGATTTATGATTAACGACCATCACTTTTTTTTACACAATTGGTGTAAAATTGCTTAACTATTTTGAATCCAAAATAGACGAGTGGCGACGTTCCTTGGTTAAATTCAGTGCCAATAAGGGAACAGAAACACGAATATCAAACTTCAATGAATTAAAATTTTTGAAAAGCCCTATGATTGTTCGTCATCCTAAGTCGGGTTTCAGTCGTTTTACAATGAAAAAGGACAAATCTCACCAGTTCATAAAAATGACATTGGTTTTGCTTTCTGTTCAAAGTATAAAAGAACAGGACATTTTATGACTATTTCCAAAAAATTGCTGCAGAAATTCTGCAGTGAAAACAATTTCTAAACAAATTCATTTTTTCTGTATAACATTAACATCTCACTTTTTGCAAAGGCAATTAATCTACTGGAAAACGTTCATCCTTATTAGGCAGTAATATTTAAAAGCATTGAATTAAATCTTGTCACAAGATACTTAGTGTTTCAGAACATTTCTACTTCGCCATTGAAAGTGCGCATTTTAGGCATATACATATTATCAAATTACATATATTTTAATTGAAATATAACAGTGCTTAACATGGAAAATGCAATCCGTCTAAAATGCTATTGTTGCGCTTTTTCTTCGAATTACAACATGTGTAGCTTTGATTGCTGGGAACATAATTCCGCCTCAAAACAATTTGGTTTTCAGCCATAAAACACTTTTACATTTTTATGGACGCGAATAATGTATGTACAGAGAAGTTTTAGATTGACTAAGCCTGAATTGTCTTTTGCTTACGCCAGAAAACCATTTATATCGCAACTATCTTAATGGCCGTAATGATCAGCCTTGTTATGTTATTACAAGAAACACCTGCGCAATGTCAATCGATAAATTTAAACAAAGCTTAGCTTTACTGGAAGAATGTTAATAATCAATAAATTTAAACAAAGCTTAGCTTTACTGGAAGAATGTTAATAATCAATAAATTTAAACAAAGCTTAGCTTTACTGGAAGAATGTTAATAATCAATAAATTTAAACAAAGCTTAGCTTTACTGGAAGAATGTTAATAATCAATAAATTTAAACAAAGCTTAGCTTTACTGGAAGAATGTTAATAATCAATAAATTTAAACAAAGCTTAGCTTTACTGGAAGAATGTTAATAATCAATAGAATTTAAAGCAAAAGCTGTAGCTTTGGAAGAATTATTAATATCAATAAATTTAAACAAAGCTTAGCTTTACTGGAAGAATGTTAATAATCAATAAATTTAAACAAAGCTTAGCTTTACTGGAAGAATGTTAATAATCAATAAATTTAAACAAAGCTTAGCTTTACTGGAAGAATGTTAATAATCAATAAATTTAAACAAAGCTTAGCTTTACTGGAAGAATGTTAATAATCAATAAATTTAAACAAAGCTTAGCTTTACTGGAAGAATGTTAATAATCAATAAATTTAAACAAAGCTTAGCTTTACTGGAAGAATGTTAATAATCAATAAATTTAAACAAAGCTTAGCTTTACTGCAAGAATGTTAATAATCAATAAATTTAAACAAAGCTTAGCTTTACTGGAAGAATGTTAATAATCAATAAATTTAAACAAAGCTTAGCTTTACTGGAAGAATGTTAATAATCAATAAATTTAAACAAAGCTTAGCTTTACTGGAAGAATGTTAATAATCGATAAATTTAAACAAAGCTTAGCTTTACTGGAAGAATGTTAATAATCAATAAATTTCAGGCAGAAACCAAGGATTTTTAAAAAAAAGCAAATGCAATTGATCTACAACACTGTTTCTTCGTCCCTATTAGACAGCATACCTATAGCAACCTTGTCTGATGTGCCTACGATTGGAGTCTACAAATATTTTGACTAAAGCTAAACAAACCGTAACACAAGGTCCTTATCAAACGTATGGTGTGCAACTATTTTTCATAATCGAAACAATTTGCAGAAGCTCTAAGATATCAAAAAGTACACGATTGTACTTCCATAGATAATGAGCTTCAGTGCTTACGGCGACAAATTCGCGCGTTAGGTCGCCGTCAAAGAACTTTTTGAAACTAATATGTAATTGCTCGAAAACCATGCATCAATGTTCAAATGGATCGAATGTATTTGATTTTTTAATGTGTTGTTCAATAAGAAATAACAATATTTTCTTTAAATATTACTATACTGCATTTAAAGTTTATGTGGAAGCCCTTTGGTGACTACCATAGAAGATCCCCTGAGACGCCAGGCTCGAAAACCCCATTTATGCGGAATGATCATCTAATTTAGAACAACTAAATTGCCCAGCATTTTCCCCTAATCTAAATTTCTTAAGTCCTTCGGTCAATTGCTTTGTATCCATGCACGTATTGCTGTTAACTATCATGATAAAAGAGATTTATTACAGCAGTGTACACATGCTCACCGTCTCATTGATTGCCACAGAAAGCGCTTCGAAAATGAAAACTTTGAAAACGGAATCTATACGATTACTAACTGAAGCGAATTTGAGATTCTTACCGTAACATCAATAAGAATTATAATTTTTGATCAACTTCAATAATTTATTGTCAAATATGGCTACGTTAAATGTATTTCCGGAGACAAATAACGTTAAGACAGGAACATGCAATGTACTTACCATGTAACACCAAATCTTATGAAGTCTGTATAATGAAGTCACTAAAGGCAAGTAAAAATCTTCGACATTATGCATATCGAAAAAATCACAGAAAAATTATTATATTTATTTTAAAAACAAAACTTTGTATATAAAACCAGCAGTAATATCAATTCTCCAAAAATAAAAATTGATTTTTTTGGAATACGAGCATTAATAAAATTCATATCACCAATTTCATGTGCAAAAAGTCCATTTTCTTTTTGCACACGGCCAGTTTACTATGATTTATTTTTATATGAGGAGTTAATTAATCTCCGACAAATTAATTGACCTCCACATTTTTAGGGAAATTATCACCAAATATAATATATATATATATATGTTCGTATAATTGTAGCGTTAGAATACATGAAGGTTGTCCGAAACAACTAAGCATTGCCTAAGAATTTATATTCAATTCAACAACTAGACTGCTTTTAACTTTACCTGGCACACATCAATTATCTCGAAAATTATCACGGACAGGATGTGAACTAGAGCGCAGTGGCTTCACAGTTAAGTAGATAATTCACTATGCTATTGAAGCCAAGCAATGCACACAATTTACGGTTAGGTATATACCTTTCTTTTTTGTGTTCACCCCTTAAAGTGAACAAACGGAGTATTTTATTTTCGTAAGTTTATAATGCGACCCCACAATCTCGCATTATAAGACAGGCTCCGCTTTACATGGAAAATTTTTATTGATTTTAGGCGTAATGACAGGATTTGATTGCATATATAAATTCGGTATAAATTATTAATTCAACCGCCTGATTGGCCCTAAATAAGGCCGAACGCAGTATAGATGATAAATTCAGTTTCTCAACATTATGCAATATTTAGTTAATAACCACAAATTATTTATTTATTGCCTGAAACCTGTACTGTTCAGCATATGTCCATATCTTGATTTCAAATATTCCAAGACCCCTTTATGACTTCCTTAATCAACGAACCCTTCACCTCATCATAAATGAACAATTAATATCAATTTTTATTTGAAAGAGGGTCAGTGATAAATTTTTACTAAACACGCGAAACTGGATTAAAATTGAGTATATATTAGTTCATTACAACGAAGGATAAATAATTATTGAATTATTCCATTTAGACTACAGAAGGAACAATTGTAGTATGCTTGATAAGAATTCGCTTGCATTCATGTATACATTTCATATAGTAAATGAGGAAATGAGGTCCGACAGATGAATTATTATCTCTATTGATATTTGACTACCGTATTAGCGTTTGATCTTTCATCTTGGATTATACAATTTATGTTTCAAGTTATTCAAGCAAAATAACATACACAGAGCTACACGTTTATTAGTTACCACGCTGCAGCTCTAAACCCCGACTCAAACCCCGTGGCACAGAAATTGTGCAGCCGGAATTTGTAACCAAGTACTATGTATGCAAGATTACTATAAGTGAGAGTCGCATATATAATTTTCCTTAAAATTTATATATTCATTGAGGTTTGATCATCGCTAGTCAAATTTCTGTCACAAACAGATGACGAACATGGAAGGTAGAAAAAAATCCGTACATTTCATGGCGGTAGTTTTCCTATGTTGTTCGATGACTGGTTAAATCAACTGAGATTGGTGTTTAATTGAGGCTCGCAAACTTGATTTTACAAGTTATTACCACTACCCGTGCAATCATTGATTGCTTAATTGAATTAATTTTCTATTATATATATTGCAATACAAATACAGAGTTTACAAAAGTAGGATATATATATATATATATATATATATATATATATATATATATATAATGAATACATCTAGATTATATTTCAATTCTATTTCTAAAAATGCAAACTGAAAATGTAATAAATAAATTTCCCATAAATAGACTCAACCCAAAATCTATTTAGAACGAAAATTAGCGTCTCACGTAACGCAATTTTTTGATATACACTTCATGATACATTTTAGGGTAGCTAATTACATTCTGTTTCTCCGAATATATCGAGTAAATATTTGTTCATCTTTTTAAATGTAAATATATCAAAGAACGTTTAAAAATATGTTTTCTAGAATGCCGAACTTCAATCAATATTCGTAGTTCCTTCGGTTATCGGTAGTTTCATTTTGTAAAATTTCAATTTTATACTTATAGACACGCAATTGTTGTCTGTGTAGCTTCACGTAACATGCCCCGCTGAAATGAGTGCGTTCTACGTACCGCCCGATGTGTGTTTTTGTACAAAATATTGCGTTATATATTCAGAATTTTAATTATATATATATATATATATATATATATATATATATATATATATATATATTTTTTTTTTTTTCTTTTTCTTAATTTATATAATGAAGCCATATTATTCAGCGTAAAAAAATTACAACATATATTTATTTTATTTTAAAATCCAACAATAAACGTAATATCAATGGTTTTCTTTTGCCTGTAGCCTTAATTGCCTCGACTAATTGCATTTGTTTTAATTACGTATACAAGGCGCACGATTTTTTAGTGGCGTTGGCAATCAATGCTGAAGTAAATAATGTCTATGAGTGTGAATCTTACGAAATTATTTAATAGTGATTACAAGAATGAAATTATATTCAAGTATAAAGAGAAGAATACATTCAACAGTAAAGAAATGCAAACAAATGTATAAACTATAAAGCTTGATTATCAAATGTCTAAGTGTCAGGTAATGTAAATAAACGTATATAAATGTGCTTTTTCTTATCTTATAAATCTCTTGTCAAATATATAAAATAATTTAAGATTTTTACATGTATTACTTCACAAATTTTACTTTCGACGTTTACCTTCTTCGATGTTATCAAAGTGTCATTCAATGCGAATCAAAAATTTGTAGAATTCACTTTTAAAAAAATGAACAACTGTGTGTTATTTGTTGCGCACCTAGTAACAATTTGTTTAAGTGTTACCAGAAAGATAAACATATGATAGAATAAAGGATGATAATAGTCTCGTGCACATTCCTTTCGTGCTTACTGGTGATTCATCATAAGAAACCGGTATTATTCCCTTTAGCCCCTATATATTTGGGTGAGGAATGTGTTAAAATAGGATGGTTAAATCTCCTATACGAATGTGTTAACCTGCAGTAGTGAAATTAACTTCATATAAGGACTTCGACATTAAGACTTTAAAGCCAATTCACTATATATATATATATATATATATATATATATATATATATATATATATATATGTATATATTGAGAATTGCAACTGTTTCTGAGCACATGTTACTCCACCAAATCCACACACTCTGGCCCTGATCGATAGCAATAATCACATTTCGCGGTAAGCATGAAAGCATTGAATTCAATATATAACAGTTAAATACTGTTTGTTGCGGAGAGCTAATATATATGCAAGTATGTATTAGTTGTTGCGAACCTAGTAACAAATAAGTTCAGTTTTGACCAGAAGGATAAACCAAAGGCAGCATGAACGGAAAGTATAATCTCATGCACATTCGTTTCAGGCTTACTGGCGACTCACTATATATTTGGGTGAAGAATGTGGGATAATAGGACGATACAATCTCCTAGACGAATGTGTAAACCTGCAGTAGGGTAGCTAACATCATATAAGTCTCGACAATGCGACTTCAATGCTAACTGACTCGTATATATATATATATATATATATATATATATATATATATATATATATATATATATACCGAGTTTGTAAAGGATACTAACACTATGACCTATTGTGTTAGTAACCGATACCAATATTATTGTACCGAAAAGGTACATGGTCCTAACACTATGGTTGCCCAGTCTGTACATGGTACCAACACGAAGGATAGCAATGTATGCTATAGTTCACCAAAATTAAGAATTACAACAATTTCTGAACACCTGTTACTCCAGTAAATCCATACACTCTGGCCTTGATCGATATCAGTTATCAAATTTCGCGGTAAGCATGACATCATTCAATTAAACATATAACAGCTAGATAATTTTTGTGGCGGAGAACTAATATACACGCAATTGTGAATTAGGCGATGTGCATCTACTTCATATGGAAATAACATTGAAGTTTAGACTAAAACCACTGAGCAAATGAATATTTGATCATAGATCGCTTTAGAGATATAAATTTCCGACTATAAAGATAATTGGATTCATTTTTATGAAAATTAAATTACGACTCATTAAAATAGCATAAGTGGTCAAAATTCGAAGAATCCACGTAGAGGATCTGCACCAGAAGTGGCACATTTAATTTTATTACAATAAGTGAATAACTAGCATATCCAATAAACTACTATACAATATGCCAATATTTTGGAGTAAATTTTTTTTTGAATTCGCATGCTTATGAACTGACAATTTTTCCATCAGTAAGAATTGGCTGATAGACAACGTCTAGTCTTATCTTACTTGCATTGATTTTTATTTCGTATTTTCTTTTATTTACAAAGTAATGATAATACCGAGTAAAGCTAATAATTTTTAATTTCGATGTTAAAGGTTAATTTAGCTTGACGTAGATAGACTCAGCTGAGTATTGGCAGTATATATAAAAACGGATTTTGCGTTTTATCAAATAAAAATTTCGGAGGGCTTCTGATGAATTTGCTTCATTAACCACCTACGATAATTATATTTTGCCTCCTTTAAATCAAGTTTGCGAGATTGAAATAAACACAAACCTTATTGTATTTAACTAGTCGCATAACATATTAAAACTACGGTCTGTCACACGTACTGACGCGTTTCGAACTTCCATGTTCATCTTTACATTACGACGACAATCTGACTAGCGAGGATTAAACCGCAATTCGTATATATGGGAAGCAGTAGTAAATATTCAGCTTTTAACAATAGTAATATCGAATGCATTGTACCTGAATGGAAATGTCGGCTACACCATTTCTATACAGTCACGAACATCAACTTCCTGCAGCTTTCGCCAGATATGTATACTATATATATATATATATATATATATATATATATATATATATATATATAGGTAATACAAGTAAAATAATATTAATTGCGCAGTTAGTGGTAAAAATTCTTTAAATTAAGTTTGCGAGCTGGAAGTAAATATCAATCCCGTTGCATTTAACCTGTTGTCAAAAAAACTAACGTCAGTCACACATACTGACGCTCTTCGACCTTCCAAGATCATCATCAGGGTACGACGGCAAACTGACTAGTTGAAAATTTGATTATTCTTACCTGGTTAATTGATAGAAGAAAACTCATTAACTTAGTTGTATATTTTTTGCTGTTCATTTCATTATATAAAATTTATTGAAATTAAAAATAACTGAGTTTTATAATTTACGTGAGAATTTTGCGATGATATATAGAGTGGTATAGATGTAATTCTAATTTTAAAATAACTCACAAGATATTTTTCCTCGTTTCACACAAATCATAATTTAATACTTGAATAAATAAAATTATATTTGGTTTCGCCATTTAATTATCTAAAATAAATAAATAAACTAACATTCAGAAGAAGGAATTAAGCCTGTCATTATTGAGCTCAGTAAACTACGCATAAAATTCCTTTGAGACTCCAAGCAAACGTATATCCTGTTTGGAGATATGGAATTTTAAGTACATAAAATAAGGACAGGCTCGTGCATTCCATCAAATACAGCCGCGAACCTGTTATGAACAATTAATAATTATTTTCTGCCTTAATTTTGTTAATATCCGCAAAGGTGTTTTTAAATCGATATAGAAATTACAAACATTCATGTGAAGGCAAATGTATGTTTATTTTTTTAATACTATGCGATAAAAAAGTGATTTTAGTATTGACAAGCTAGAATTAATATAAAGGCTTACAAAACTTCGTCCTTGATCTGATTCTGAGTAATAAATCTATTATATCACCTCTACAACATAGTCAGCTATCCATAAACCTGGTGCCTAATTTTTTGATAACATTTTGAGAAAAGGTCTGTTAAATCACTTTCGAAATAAAAAAGCAATAAATATTGAGATACTGTTTAGATTATAAATTTACAGATCATACGAATTTATATCATTACTAACTTTTCTTTTAAACGTTTCAGGTCTTTATTTGAATAATATTTAATGTGAAACTGAAAAACGTTATGCTTTATAAAAATTGTTTCAGCATATGAATTTAAAATAAAACACAATTTTTAAATTGATATAAAGGAACAAATTTGTATTATAAAGTCGTCCAGTTGACGTCAACTTGTACCCTTGGTACAAAATATTTCGAGAAAACCAGCTGCTTGATTTCGAGGAAAATTTAAGAAAACATGGTCACATTAGAATATTTCCAAAGTAGAAAACGTAATCTGATATTCAGAACATATACATTCTTAGAAGAGACTTCAAATATATGTGAAAAAACTCTAAAATCCCTTTTCCGGCATAAATATGTAAATATACTAAAGTCAATATTAAATGGTCCTGATAGCAAAAAGTCTAATTTACTTTGGACGAAGATAATTTCTATTATGATCAATGCAGGTACTACCGTATGTGGCATTATAGGCCCCCATGGAAATAATCTTAGCTTCTTTGTAAAATCTATGGAAGTACTCGAAAGGAAGCGCCAAATTAAACCTTGCTCATTTCATAAGAATATCCGTAGAGATGTAAGATGCCAACTGAATTGCAGTTTAAAAGTCGATCTTGGTTCCTTTTGGACAAGAAAACCAGAAGAGAGGGAAAAAGCGTTTGCGTCGGCTAATAGCCGCTGTTCGCTCCAGCGTGTTCATGCAACAGATACAAAATATTAAAAATTAGCAAAAAAATATAAAGTAATAAAATATATAATAACCGATGAAAAATCTCGTGTTGGTAGTTGGTCTGAACGATTCGAAGATCAGTTTTCATTCGTACATGCGTCAGTCTTGATCCACGAATATATGCTTGTATTAATAGCGTAGGAATTTAATCTTGGACATCCATCACAGTTAGAAATACCAAATGCAATATTGTCTCTTAAATATTACAAATTTTCAGGCCCCGAAGATTGGATTCCGAACTTATTATAGGATAGTGGCGATAAAATTTATGGCATGTTGCCTAAACGTTTTCGTTCTATACTGAATGAGGAGACTCTGCTGCTTGCTTCGAATTTTTTAACCATCATTTCTAACTTCAAAAAGACAGTCGTAGTTTATCTTTTACCAATCGCGATATAAGTTTCACACCTGTCGTATCTAGGTTATTAACTTTGATCATCTTACGACGTCTGAGCGCTTCGCGGGAATCGCATGCTAGAGAAGAACAAAACAGATTCTGCCCAGAATGAATTTTTATAGATAATGATTTCCCTTAAGATAAGTTCTTCAACAGAGAGTGTAAAATGGCGTAATAAAATAGCCGTCTTTATACGCGTTCTCTACACAAACACTTCGGGGCTAATTAAGGTCTACAACGAATTAACACACAACTTTATGTCTAGCAATAGAGTTCGTCAACTCTGTCCAATTTCCACATTTTCGGTTATTTTTATTATAGATGCTTTTGTAAAAAATACTTTTCCAAATGTTCAGAATGCAAGTATCAAAGTACTCTCTGGCGGTAGATATGCCTAAAATGTCGTATCACTTATCGACTATCGAGATTCTGCTTACTTAATCTGGAATAGATTAATAGGTATTAAATTCGCTCCTTCTAAATTTAAGATACTTATAAAGGATCACCCACTATGCAATTTAAGCCCGTGGTATCTGAGAAAATATATAGACATAGTTGACAAGTTTACATAAATCGGGAGTTCTATCCATAATTAAGGCAATAGGTCAAACGAGGTGAGAATCGCGAAAGCAAGATTAGCTTTCTTCAACTTTCGCCAATTAAGGATAAATGCGAGTAGTTCAATCTATCTCAATTGTTATCTTTACAGTGCATAAATACATGTAGATTTGTTAGACGCCAGTGCTTTCTGGCCCCTAAGAGTTGATAACTATAGACGTCTACTGGAATTCGACCTACGTTGTTTCATAATTAAAGCACAAAGTTAAGTAAACATTGGTTGTACTGGCAGGGATAATAACTATTTGAATAAAAATTTCGATTATGATATAAACAATTGCCTCATTATGCACACGCATTTTGAAGTATAACCTGAGCTAACGTCAGTCACACGGAAGTATTTCTATGTTGTTCGACGACTGGTTAAAAACAAAGATTTTGGGGTTTACTTCAAGCTGGCAAACTTTATTTAAAGAATTGTTACCACCACTCGCGTAGAAATTATTGATAGCTTGTTGTGTAATTGCATTATCTATCTATATATATATATATATATATATATATATATATATGGCGAAAAATGCAATAAGTTAATGTTCGTTACTGCATTGATATTGTACAGTCGGCATTTACGGTTAAGTCAAACTTATGCGGCACTACTAGATGTGAGAGCCGCATATCTAATTTTCCCTTTCATATATATGTATTGTGATTTGATCTTTGCTAATCAGACTGCCGTCATACTCTGATGATGATCATACAAGGTCAAAACGCCTCAGTATCTGTGGCTGACGGTAGTTATTTTATATTAGATACTCAAGTATTTTTTGTTGAATGTTGACTGCGTGCTAGCTTGATATATTCCCAATGCCGCTGCTTCTTGCGTGCACTGCCAGGCATTAGCTGTGCAGTGTCAGTTCCACCAAAGATCCGATTTATCACAATTTCCAATTTTGCTTTGTCTTTGATCGGTTGAATTATAATTCGTTCAATGGAAATGCGGTTCTATCACATCTATTTGACGTTTTACTGGCGACGTTTCGGTGTTACTTTCTCAGCACCATGCGTTTCAGGCCACTAAATCACAATAGCAGATTTAGTTGCAAATGGAGTTATCTCGTTCCAAAACCATTCTGTTTATATACTTTTTGCGTTACTATGATTAAAACTAGTGTTGAGTCAAAAAAAAATATATAAACAGAATGGTTTTGGAACGAGGTTACCACATTTGCTTAAATCTGCTATTGTCATTAAAATACTGTGTTTTGTGGCCTGAGGATGTTGCTGGAAAGTAGGCACCGAGACGTCGCCAGTAAACAAAGATGTGATAGAACCGCATTTCCATTGGAACGAATTATAATCCAACCCGATCAAAGACAAAACAAAATCGGAAATTGTGACAAATCGGATCTTTGTGGAAAATTTATTTTATATTGTTGGACGAATTTTAAATATAATGGGATTGGTGTTCACTTAATTATTCTTATTTAAATTAGCATCAGAAATAAAATTTATTATCGTAATAAAGTAGCCATCATTAAAAATGGCGCTTCCTGCAATAAAATTGGGACATTTTAATGCTTATTTGATCAATTTATTTATAAAAAAACTTTCTCATATTTCAACAATTGTCATAAAACTGGACACATGACTTTAATCAATTTGTGCTTTTTTTCATTGAAAGTTAACCATTTGTCAGGCTGTAGCCTGCCAAATGGATAACTTTCAATGAGAAATTGTTTCAAACAAAAAAATATTTGTTAAAATAATAATTTATGTGTTTTATGAATTGACAGATGCGTTTCCATCAAGATAACGGCAAGCAAACAATTTCTGCGTGAAATAGCTGATCAAGTTTGATAGGTCAAATTTTTTGTAATCAAGGATATTCGACAGATTGATAATAAAAACAAGCACAGTATCTTTTCAGTATCCGAATTGTAAAATTTTGCTAAAATAAACTATTTTTGTTTTAACTTCATATTTTAAAATGATAACGTAAGCTGTAGACTATGTACTCATTGTAAAGTCGATCTGTCATTTTCATTGTTTTTTGTGGAAAAAGACTTAGTTTAAACCATTCTTAATGAAGCAATTCATTAATGAAAATATTCCAATGTCAAACGTTCGGCACATGAATTTATCAAATGAAACCAATATTCATGATTTTTCCTTCATTTTTACTTGTAGAATGTTAAAGTAATTTTAATTGCTAAACAATTTAAAAGTACTTTGGTCAAATTAACAGAAGAAAGTTTAACTAAAGCACAAATTGTTTAAAATATATTTGACGGCAGAACAATGCAGAAAATATCATTTTTTTAATATATAAATCATATAGATCGCACAGTTTTTCAATTAAATATATCTTTTGGTATTCGAGATTTAAGCGATAGAATATCCGAATGGACTTAAGGCGCAATTTGCGCAAGTAAAAATTATTCGTAAATTGAACAAATCTGACAAGTTTGGCGTATTCATAAATTGAACAAATTATATGATGAAGCGATTTATTACAAGACTTTATATATATATATACAAAATGTTTTCGAATGCATTTTGTATAAAACAACATAGCAAGCAGCGTGTGTGTCGCGTACGAAAAGAACCAGGGGCAAAACATTTGATGTAAAGGATTATTTGAATGTTAACGTGGACAGTCGTTAATTTTATTGACGGTTTAACTAACCAGGATATCATCTTGGCATAGAAGATAGTTTGTACATGTTATTATCCAGAATTTGCGATTTAACATAGATGACATATTGATAATTTGATTTAAGGCCATACTGCTCATTTGAATTATTACTAATGAACTCAATTTTTTTCTTATCTCACAGTGAAAGTTTTGTTTTAGTAAAATTTCAATACATGGTGTAAGCATTAAGAAAAATAAGTTTACTTGAAATATATTGTCTTTTCGAGTATTGTATTTAGCGAAGACCAAAATTCATTGAATTAACACTGAATTTCCCTGGACAGAAAAAATCAAAATACAAACATTCCGGTAGATTTTGCATTGCTATTTAATCTAAAACATGTTAGCGAAAAATTAAAATAAAATAAAATTTGATTCATTTCTCAAAATATTGGAGTTTACTTTAATTTCTCAAATTTGCCTCAAAATTATTAACTGCTGAATTTTCGCCTTAAGGGTATGTTATTAATAATACAGGCCTTTGCATATCGTTCGTTAATAGATAGATGTCATCAGAAAGAAGTCCTTAAATGTTATCGATTTTATTAATTTTCGCTTTCAATAATATGTTAATTTTACTAAAGTATATATATATATATATATATATATATATATATATATATATATATATATAATCATTGATACAGTATTGAATAATATTTAATCATTTCAGATTCAAGTGTGTATGGTTGAACTAATTGTTATGCGTCAATTATTCATAAGTTCTTCTTTATATAATTTCGTCTAAATTTTCTATAAATTTTGCCAACACTTCAGTCAATGATACATCCGACAAGATTATCCGTTTCAAATGCGCGGTTTGGTGATGCTGCTTAGTGAGAGAAGTACAATGCAGTAAATAGCATGACTCAATGATGTTATATAGATTCTCAACTGTCTGAATGAAAATAAAACCGTTAACTTGAGCTACATTAATTTCATTCAATAAATTTTATCATATATAACGAGAACGCTTGTAGGATAATCGTTCTTTAAATACATTAAACGCACATTACAATACATGTCTTTACGAAACGAATATTTATATTTCAACATCTACTGCACAATGAAAGGTAGAAATTTTAGTTAAACCACTCTTAAATAGGAAATTGTGTAATTTATCACCAAAATTTACGCAGACTACGTTGGATACAGTGCCAAATAATCCAAACATTAACGATTATTTACCATATTCTATAGAGAAATATAAAGCTAAGGATATACTAAAATCCGTTGTGAATATTTTACTGTTGGTGAGAAATCGGCAAATATTTACAAAAATACAAAATTAAAGAAGCAATGAAAAACAATGGAGAAAAATTGTGTTATGCGTTTGTATTTTTAACATTTTGCAACTGAATAACATGTATTGATGAGAAAATTCATCTTTTATCTGCATCTAGTTTTATCTATAACTTGAATAGCTCCAGTGGAAAATTTTATATATATATATATATATATATATATATATATATATATATATATATATATATATATATATATATATTCTTTGAAATGCGCGCTTTAGTAAATTTCCATTGGTCCCTTCCTATGTGCAAAACCAAAAAGAAATTTTATAAGATACAAGAAACATTTCTTTATCATTATCTCTTCAAGTATCTTCTAATGAGGATATCTTTATATATTAATTGGAGAACAAAGCAAGATAGAAATATATAAACATAAAGAGATTGTGACAAAACGGAAAACAATCAATTGCGTGCGTCACATCAAGTTCAAGCTCAATGATTGAACATGCTTCTTCAGCTTGCATAAATCCGGCTTCAGTTTGTTTATCCATAAGGCTTCGTATGTGGCTAGCTCCTTTTTGTTATTGCATTTAGTAATTACTTTGAATGATACGTTTGGAGAACATACGTGCGATGTTTCAACGATGTGTTGCGCAATTACAGACGTGTATTCACCATTTGATTTAAAACACGCGTTTAAGTTAAAATGTTCTCTCATTCGAGTAATTAACCGTCTGGTCGATCGACCTACGTAAGTTAATCGACAACTTACGCATGTATATTGGTAAATAATATTTGATATCGACATTAACGGCTGTTTCTCTTTGATTACTGGTAAAGGCAAGTGTGTTACCCTAAATAACACAGGTAGTTTAGCTGCATTAAATGTGCGTGTGAATGCTGCTTCAACTTTCTTTTGTGTCTTTCGGGAAACTGCATCTTCATTAAATGATTAGGTAGATTGTTTTCTTTTCTGGCCTGTAATACGTCTGTTTTCTTATAATTCTCGTTTTAATAATTGATTCAATTAATTGTCTGGGATAGCCATGAGACATTAAATCGTTAATTGCTTTATTATATTTATTTACTTTAGAATCTTGAGTAACCAACCTGCCAATTCTTGAAAAGCAGCCACGAACTATTGATAATTTATATTGAAACGGCACAAAGCTGCTGTAATGCAAATACTGTGCAGACCATGTTGGTTTACGGTAAATTGTTCTGTTTAATATACCATTAGTTTCTTTCTTTAATAGTACATCTAGTAAAGGCAGACGAACATCTTTTTCGTGCGCTGAAGTGAAGCCGATATTCTTATGTGCTTTGTTGAAAGTTTGAAGCAATGTTCGCTATTGCAACCTCATCTCAAGTACAAGAAATATATAATCCACGTACCGTATATATTGAGCACATTTACTTATGTCACTCTTTAATGATATATTCTATATGTGCCTTAGAAATATCTCAGTCAACATTGGAAATAAGGGGCTTCCCATTGCCACACCATCAGTCTGGTTGTAGATACTTCCATTAAAACGAAACCGTACTTCTTTCGTGCATAATAGAATAAGCTTGCCTAGAGTGTGACCTGCACCGTCGATGGTAATATGTCGTGTTCTACCGCTTTGACTATAATGTCAATGGTTTCATCAATTGGATCATTTTTAAATAATTTAAACTAATTAATTACTCGAATGAGAGAACATTGTAACTTAAACGCCTGTTTTAAATCAAATGGTGAATACACGTCTGCAATTGCGCAGCACAGCGTTGAAACATCGCGCGTATGTTCTCTAGACGTATCCTTCAAAATTATTACGAAATGCAATAACAAATGGGAGCTAGCCACATACGAAACCTTATACATAAACAAATTGCAGCCGTATTTATGCAAGCAGAAGTAGCATGTTTAGACATTGAGCTTGAACTAGATGTGACGTACGCAATTGATTGTATTTTGTTTTTTCACACTCTCTCTATGTTTGCATATTTCTATCTTGTTTTGCTTTCCAATTAATATATAAATATATGTTCATTAGTAGATACTTAAGGAGATAATGATAAAGAAATGTTTCTTGTATCTGATAAAATTTCTTTTTATTTTGGCACATAGGATGGGTTCAATTAATTTTATTAAAGCTAGCATTTTAAAAGAATATTTCAGAAAACTAGATGAACTAGTGACTTTAGAGTGTAGAGCGCAAATAACGTTATTGTGGAAAGAATATTATTATGGTGATTTCGTGCGCCGTTTATGAAAGTCCAAACTACGAGTCAACCGAAGAAATCATACAAGGTTGGCGCATTTCATAATTGTGCAGTTGAAAGTAGATGAAGCAGTGCTACTGGTAAGAATCGAGGGTGTATTTTGTGCATTAGATGAACTTCCATTTAGCAAGAATGAAATTCTGATGTTTTTGCCGGCAGTTATGACGAAAGATAAAACATGAATTTGGAATAAATTGGGCAATAATATAAAACCTGGAGTTTCGTATAATTTAATACCGACCGATCTTGATAAGCAAGTGCTTAAATTATCAAAAATGCCAATCGGTCAGCTAACAATGGAAGCACTATCGATGGGCCGAAATTATGGAATACATCCTTCTAATGAATGCGATGTTGATTTTGAGGCATCATTTGAATTGCTATTTGAACAAACAGATGACTTGGAACCTACCAGTATTGATTATTTAAAAAATGGATCAAGGCTAAATTTGTTCATCAGGCTTCACATTTGAAATCGTCTAAATGCGTAGAACAGCATGCATTGACAAAGTAACATCTAAATGCGCTTAGAGTTACCAGCAGAAATGCAGAAATCAAAATACTACGTGCTGATAAAGGCAAGTGCGTAGTTATAATGGAAAAATCTGACTACATTCAAAAGATTGAAAACGTGTTAAAGGACAATACAAAATTCACGTGTCTAGACGATAAATCAGATGAAATAGACAAAGTGGAGCGCAAAGTAATAAATGAAATTAAGATCTTGACAGATGCCGGTTTAATCGATGAGGCCACTGCAAAGAAGCTTAAGTCAGTTGGATCATGTACACCAACAATGTACGGATTACCAAAAATACACAAAAAAGTTTGTCCTTTAAGTCAAATTTTATCAATGGTAAATTATCCGTTTCATTCACTAGCTGAGTGGCTAGTTCGTTTACTTGAACCATTACGTAAACTATCAAGTAATCATTCGGTTGCCGATTCTTTTGAGTTTGTAAACGAAATTCATGATATAAATGTTAAAAACAAGACTATGATATATTTTGATGTTATATTTTTGTTAACAAATGTTCCAAAGCGGTAGAACACGACATATTACCATCGCCAATGCCAGGGCACACTCTACGAAAGATTATCTTATTATGCACGAAAGACGTACAGTTTCGTTTTAATGGAAGCATCTATAAACAGACTGATGGTGTGAAAAATGGGAACACCTTATCTCCAGTGTTGACTGACATTTTTCTAGGGCACCTAAAGAACACATCATTAACGAATGGCATAAGTAAATGCGCTCAATATATACGGTACGTGGATGATATATTTCCTGTCCTTAAGAACAGGTCGCAATCACGAATACTGTTTCATAGTTTCAACAAAGGACATAAGAATATCGGCTTCACGTCAGAGAACGAGAAAGATGACTGTCTGCCTTTCCTAGATGTACTATTAAAGAAAGAAACTAATGGAAAATTAAAAAGAACAATTTACCATAAACCAACATGGTCTGCATAGTATTTGCATTACAGCAGTTTTGTGCCATTTCAATATAAATTATCAACAGTTCGTGGTTGCTTTTCAAGAATTGACAGGTTGGTTAGTCAAGATTCTATGGAAAATGATTCTAATAAAGCAATTAACGATTTTATGTATCATGGCTATCCCAGACAATTAATTGAATCAATTATTAAAACGAGAATTAAAAAGAAACAGACGTATTACGGGCCACAAAAGAAAACAATGTACCTCAACATCCCATTTAAAGGAGATGCAGTTTCCCGAATGGCACAAAAGAAATTTGAAGCAGCATTAACACGCACATTTAACGCAGCTAATCTTCGTGTGTGATTTAGAGTAACATACTTGCCTTTACCAGTAATCAAAGAGAAACAACTGTTAATGTCGATATCAAGTATTATTTACCAATATAAATGCGTAAGTTGTCGATCAACTTACGTAGGTCGATCGACCTGACGGTTAATTACTCGAATGAGAGAACATTTTAACTTAAACGCGTGTTTTAAATCAAATGGTGAATACACGTCTGTAATTGCGCAACACATCGTTGAAACATCAAACATATATTCTTCAGACGTATCATTCAAAAATAACAAAAGGGAGTTTCCACATACGAAGCCTTATGGATGAGCAAATTGCAGCCAGATTTATGCAAGCAGAAGAAGCGTTTTCAGGCATTGAGCTTGAATTGGATATGTCACACGCAATTGATTGGCTTCAGTTTTTTCACTCTCTCTATGTTTGCATATTTCTATCTTGTTTTTCTTTCAAATTTATATGAAGATATATTCATTAGAATATACTTGAGGAGATAATGAGAAAGAAATGTTTCTTGTATCTGATAAAATTTCTTTTTGTTTTTGCACATAGGAAGGGTAAAATGAATATATATATATATATATATATATATATATATATATATATATATATATATATATATATATATATATATAGTATTTGTTTTAGTTCACAATTGTCAGATCACATAAAACTTGGTTGATGAAAAATCACGACTAATGTTGCAGGTTTGTCTATAGCTTGACATGTTTACACTAGGAATATTGCGACATACAAAAAACATACTAACTTATTTCGAAGCGATTTCAATAAATTGACTTTTTGCAGAAATGTGCAAGCACAAACAATTTATTTGTGCTCTGGAATTAATGAAGGGTTTTTAAATGAATATTTAATTGTCCAATTTATATACACATGGTAAAAGTTGCATAAAATTGAGGCTCGTGGCTGCATATAAATTTTGCAGCCGACATTTCCTGTTATTTACGTGGTGTACTTGGCAACTGAATATGAGAGTTAACTATCTCAATTTGCTTTCTCTTTGCATTAATTGCGATTTGATTCTCGCTAATCAGTTTTCAGTCGAACTCTGACGATCAACGTAGAATGTTGAAACGTGACGGTACGTATGACCTATGGCGGTATTGTTGTGTTTGATTACTGGTTGGATACAATTGGATCAGTGCTTATACCAGGCTCGCAAATTTGGTTTCCTCAATTTATATCGCCATTCACGAAATCAGCGATCATTTAATTGTAGATATATACGCAGCTCAAAGTGGTGTTTTATACATCAATAGTATGTAATGTATGCGCCTATTAATTTGAAATTTATTACAGTTAACTGTTTCATATACCAGAAGAATGAAAATAATCGAACACCCGCCTATAATCATTTAACTTTGCATTATCAGGAATACTTCTTTCCAAATGGGTGTAACTATTCTATCAGAAAACGTTTCAGTCAGAGATAAAACATCAACCAAATCATATGCTGTTTTTTCTGAAAATTGATTGATGCCTTCCTATCTAAAAATGGTAAATAAACGATTTAGTCGTGTAGTAACTAATCACATTTGGCTGGGAATTTTTTTGTTAAATTCGACAACTTAAACGAGTAAAAAATTTGGAATCATTTAATCATCTTAGTTTTAAAATATTGCTAAAATATAATGCAGCTCTCACTTCATTATCTAAAATTAACTCTTGTATAGAGACTATATGTGCGAATGTAAGAAGTCGATTTTCTAATATTCTAATTTTATTGTTTGTCTTGTATCCTGTTTCTAGTTCGCCTTTCTGGTTTCTCATCAGCTACAACAGTGAATGTCGTAAATTGGACGCGATTTTGAAACATGATAGCAAAAAATATTTGTAAATATTCCAAATAATGCAGCTTATTAATAAGAGAAAGCACCATTTTAAAATTTATGTATGATAAAATTGTTGAATATTTCTTAAATGTTCTACAAATAATTCTACAAATATGCATATGTTTTTGAAATCTATTTTGATCTTTTCAGATGAAACCAAGGTTGACGTTGTGGTAATGTCAAACGTTAATGGATTTAGAACTAATTTGGATGATTTTTAGATTCAGATGATTATCTGAAACTAAAAGTTGAAGTAAAAATGTGCACAAAATCTGTTTAAAAGCTGAACAACAATGGCAAAACGTTTTTTTACCTAGTGTATTTTGTTGACTGTACTATATCACAATTAACACAAAAAAATGTTTAAATGTTTCTTTTTAAACTGATATTATATATAGTATATATATATATATATATATATATATATATATATATATCATTGATTAAGGGCAGCCTGTCTGGTTAATCCATCCAAATTGACAGCGACACAAACGCACATGTCAATGTGAATGAAAACATTTTGAAGTATATTGCGCAAGGCATAACCAAGTGGGCAAATTTCGTATCCCGCTGCGCCGCGAATCGCCGGCAACACTTCCATTTAAACTGAAAGTAGGGTACATTGCCTCGAGTGCGGCCTCAATGCCTAAATGTGCTTTTCTGTTTGTCTAAATCAAGTAATCGCTTCTTTATCCAGAGCGCTTCATAAGTGGATAACAAATTTATATTATTCCATTAAGTAGTTTTCCTAAATACCAGATCAGGCGAACATTCGTGCAAGAATTCAATGATACGTTGCGCAATAGCACACGTGTAATCACTGTTTGATTTGAGACAGACAATTAAGATGCAATGCTCTTTCATTCGGGTAAATATATTTTTGGTCGGTCATCGCACGTAATTTGATCTACACCTTCAGAGATTATATTGATGCATAACATTTCGGTCTATAATAACGGAAATTCGTTTTGAAATAATCGTTAATGAAAATTAGTTACCTTAAATTAGACTTGCAATTTAACTGATTCGTTCAGATTTAAAAGGCGACGAATATTGTAAGGCGGAAAACGATACAATGCCCAATGGCAATCATTGACTAAAAGTTAAGTCAATTTTTAATAGCGCAGGTCAATAGGAACAGACATCTTAAGGCCCGAAGAATTAGAAATTTACCCAAATTTCCAATTTCAGAGGGAACTGCGCTCCAGCACAACATAGAAGGAAGTTAAGGCAGCATGAACGCCACATTTAATGCAACTAAACTACATGTTTTATTTGTAGAAACACATTTGCCTCGAGTGGCAATTAAAAATTAATAGCCGTTAATTTTGACCAAAAATATTATTTGAAATTTTTTGATCAACTTACATAGATGATTTACCGCCTAAGAAAAGGAACACTACGGTTTAAACGCATGTTTTTAATAAATAATTTTTCTAAATAAATAGTGTTTATAAGTCTGCTATTACACAACATATCCTCGAAACCTATCAATGTATGTATATGATGTAGGCAAAGTATAACGACCAGAATTCATACATTTATTACCAAGTTTCTTTGGATTTGTTAATCAAAATCCACCTTTTCATTACGCGAATTGCGTATATTACCGTTTACTAATCACTCAAAAAAATTATGACATATTTCTCATATTCGAGTCAAATGGTGTCACCGTAGATGATCTAAGTAAGATTAGAGAAATCTACGGCCCTGCTGAACATTCACTCTTCCAGGACACTTTAGACAATTTTTCTGGCAGGTAATCTTCGTTTTCGTAAGCACTGCTCAAATCGGTTAAACTGGCAATCACCAATTAGATCATTGCCGAAAGTTAATTATCTTGTGCAGAACTTCCATACAGATAGCCACAAAACCCATGCTAATCTGACATGTGTCAAATGTTGAAATTCAATCGACGACCAATTCCGCGTCAAGTTAAACTGTTAGCAGCCAGCTCGCACTGAAAGCACTCTGGCATTACAGCGTGTTTTCTTTCTTTCAGAAACGAATACGATGCAAAATAGCACCCAACAGAAAAATAAAATCATTGGATTTCAGGATCAATTTCATCAGTGGAACCATCCAATAAGCATTTTGTGGTCGCTAGCGGATTTGTAAATGAGAAAACGACATGGCGAACTAAATACACATTAGAACGCATTAGGGAAAAATCTCCTCAACCAAAGTGAACTTACAATGCGTATTACGTGCAAATTACTTTCGAAAGAAGCACGTAAGATATATTTAGGCATGTTGGTACCATAAACCGACTCCAAACCATAATGCCAGTAACATGTATGTTTTCAGTACTATAGTGTTGGTATCGGGTACTGATACAATAGCAATAGTGTTAGTATAATTTACATATTCGGCAAATATATTATATAGAGTAAGTTAGCGTTCAAGTCGCTTTGTCGAGACTTCATATGATATTAGCTTCACTACTGCAGGTTTACACATTCGTCTAGGAGATTTTACCGTCCTATAATCCCACATTCCTCACGCAAATGTATAGTGGTTAAAGGGCATATTACCGGCTCCTACTAAAGAGTCGTAACTAAGCACGAAACGAATGTGCATGAGATTATACTTTCCGTTCATTTTGTATTTGGTGCATCCATCTGGTAACAACTGAAATAATTTGTTACTAGGTTCGTAACATCTAATAAATACTTGCATATATATTAGTTCTTCGTAACAAACAGTATTTAACTGTTATAAATTTAGACATTTGTTAGTTATATCTCTCTATGTTAGAAAATAGAAATGAAAAAAAATTAGTTACCTTCGAAACATGGATTCAAACAATTTTTAATTGAAAGTCAAAATTTTAACTCGGAGTTTTTTATGTAGACAGTTCTATTATGAAAGTTAATTCTTTTCAAAATTTAATGTTCGTGACTGCATACAAATTGTGCAAACGACGTTTCCTTTCAAGGTGATAGTTGCATATCAAAAGTTTCCTACATAATACATTCAAAACGGTTTGGTTTACGCTGGTCAGTTAGCCGTCATGCTCTGATAATGATCATGAAAGGCTGAAACGCATCAGTACGTGGGGCTGTCGGTTCTTTTGTTTTTGTTCGACTGATTGGTGTTTATATTGTATTCACAACTTTGATTTAGATAAATATATCATTCGTTTGATAAGCAACTTCAGATATGGTACTTCCGGTACCAGCACTAAATCTGTAGCAACAGTTATTTGGCATTAGACAGGTAAAGTGGTTTAATATCGTTCTTTAATAACAGACAAAACATCGTCGTACTGCATGGATTAGTATGAAATTTAATCAGTATATATATATATATATATATATATATATATATATATATATATATATATATTACACGGTATATTTCTAATTAGGAAGAAAAAACACATTAAGTTACCTATTAGAGATATGCAGTGTAATATTGGAAGGCAATGGACATTTGTGGACCGCAATTGCAGACGTGTATTCACCATTTGAATTAAAACGCATATAAGTTGCATTGTTCTCTCATTCGAGTAATTAACCGTCTGGTCGATCGGCCTATGTAAGTTGATCGACTTCTTCCATAAAATATCTTACATATTAATATATAATTATAAATTATATATATCTGCTTCATAAATTAAATGATTCAATTCACCTCCTAGCCTGTTTTTATTCTTATTCGGCATTTGCCAATAGTTAAGACAAATTACCGTTCACGCCAATTCTGACTACAATGGGTGAGTTTTGAATAAGAATAAAATCTATCTAGTAAGGCTCTTCTATTCTCTCTCTTACAAATACATTAACAATAACTATTAACTAGTGAATTGGATGCCCAAAACTGTGAATCAATTCGATGAAATTAATTTAATTATATGCTATTTTAAACAGTCATGTACCAGTGACTGATTACAAATGATGTTACTGGATTGTTTGTATCTCCCAAGTGCATTTACGCGGACTAATATCGCAACACTACCAAGGTACTGGTTAAAATGAATAAATTTGAATATGGTACCAATAAAATAGCACAAAAAAAGGCAATTAAAATGGCCAAGAAAGATTTCTTAACAAGTAGGATTGTCCCGAATATTTTTAAACGAGGACCAGAGGCTTAATTCAAACGTAAAATAATGCGAAATTAATGAAAGAGGCAAATTAAGTTAAAAATATCGCTGGCAACTTAAATAATTAAGCTCAAATAACCACAGATTAAAACAAGCGTAATGGAACAAATATGACAGATAAACAATGAATAATTGCAGGGGTGAAGAGAAAAGATATCTAAATCACGGTAACGAACTTGATATAAACGTCAATCACTTTATTATATATATATATATATATATATATATATATATATATATATATATATATATATATATAGGGATAAGGTCATATTTTGTCCAGTAATTTGCAGTGAAATGGGCTCCGATTTGGGAACATTTTATACCAAGTCTTGTACTCCGTCCACTACGCAACCATGTCAACAGCAAAACTCTGCTCAGTACTTGACGTTTCTGAAATTAGGACGAAACCATTCAACTGGATGAACTGCCTGAATTATCTTATGCAATGCTTAGTTGAACCAGACGAATCTATATTTAATGGGATTTGAGTTCATATCAGGCCAATCAACCTTGATTTTAATAATTAGGATCGCAAATTTTGGTAAGAAGTTAGGTTTACCGCTAAGAATTTTAGAGGGTTGATTTGGCTACATAAGTTCTAAATGATATTATTTTCCAAATCCATTAATGAAGTTAATTCTTTTATTCAAGTTAGTGAGCTTAAAACAAACACTAATCTCATTCTAATTAGCCAGTCGAACAACAGCAAATCTATCATCAGTCAGAACATACTTATATGCTATTTCTATGCTGTTCGACTGGCTAAATACTATGTTTCAAGATCGCAATCTTAATTTAAAAAATACTTATCACCATACGCGCAATCAGGGATTTTTCAATGAAGTTAATTAATTCTTCCGATTCATACAGGCTTCGTTCTCTATTACTCTCTTTCCATCACATTAGCATAATTAAATTAATTTATTTCCAACTGCGCATTCAACTTTTGGAAACGCGAATTATTGAAAGCGTCAAAACGCTTCATTTTGAATCTATACAAACAAAATACTGTATTGATCTGTTTATTTTCACTTATTCCAATTAAATTGTAGACCGTAATTATTTGTTTTAAACTTTATTTCGGCCTATTCAACCGACTTATCTTTGACTTAACTAGGAACTTCATTTTCATATTATAATTAGGTGTTTTTAAAATAATACTAATTATTATTTACGTCTCTACTGTTATAGTTCCTCAATCTTGCCAATTTTAACATACCCATTGTTGAACAATAAAAATTGATTAGCTAATATTTTTGGAGGAAATTTTCTTAACGCAGTTTAAACCATTTGCTTTTGAACTATTTGATGGAACATAACATATTTGTACTTGACGCATATTTTTGATCTTGTGAAGATTTTTAAACTTGTAAATCAAACGGTTAATTACTTACTTACATATGTCAGTATAAACTAAGAATTGTATAGTGTTGAAAAGGCAATTCATCCAGTAGACCGGTTTTGTCCTATTGGGAACTCATCATGTACCGGCCAGAATTTGCCGCGGACAGAACTCGAACCTGGACACGTCTGTCCGCGGCAAATTCGGGCTGTACATGATGAGTTCCCAATAGGACGAAACCGGTCTACTGGATGAATTGCCTTTTTTACACTATTCAACTCTTATTTTATACTGACATATGTAAGTAATTAATGGGTCAGGTGTTTATATCAAGACCGCAACCTTGATTATAATAATTGTTATCACCACCCGCGCAACCAATGTTCCTTTAATTGGTTAATTACTTTCTGCGTAACTATTCCGACCGTTAATCGATGCAAATCCCTATATGACATCTAATGTAATTAACATATTACAAAAACTATTTATTTGTTTTAGTAAAAGTTCCGTTGCTCTAGGTAAGACCAGGTAAAAACGCAATTATATTTCAGGTGCAGCAAGCAATTAATGCCCTTTTAATGTTTTTGTCAGAATTGATAAATTATTTAAACTGATAATAATGGTTATTTTTAAATTCTTGAGTGTGACCTTATAACCAATATGCATGTAAGCATTGGAACCACCGGTCTAGAAACACGTTAGTTAATGAAGAAGAATGGGGATATGCGAAGACTACCAAAAACGAAAGTGTAATTAAATTACACTACTTCACATTCAGACTTCTGCTTTGTTGTTGTTTTCGGCGCTATTATTCTCTAGCATCGCTTTACATTATTCTAGATAAATAACTTTAGCAAACAATACTCATTTAGCAATCATCAATCGCACATTTTGTGACAAAATCTCTTAAAACAGAGTTCGTGAAATGGAGATAAGCCCGAACACCAATTTTTAACCAAACGGCACACCGTCAAAATTACATGATATGCAATTTCAGATACAACGCTCTCATCTTTATTAGTATTGAATACGTGGTATTGTATTTAAAATGCTGGGTTTAAAAGTTGCACAAAGTCGCATAAATAACATTTTTCTCAGATCTTGCCCCAGGTATAAAGGTTGAAATAATCAACAAACACTATTTGCTCATATAAATTGTGAAACCGACATATCATATGAAATAGTGCGAATGCGCCTATTAAGAATGAAGGCACATATCTGTCATTAAATAACTCTAGCATGCATTGCAGTGTGTTTCTCATTGGGCAGTTTTTCATCGTACTCGGTGCATGCATTTTAATTGCGTTTCCATGCTTTGTAACTAGGTAAAGAATGTCGGATTGTTGTTTAGATCCTATAAAATACCTAGATTTAAAGAAAGGCTATAAACCAAGGGGAATGGAATTTCGTTAACTATAAAAACTATTAAATATTTCAAACAATAGAGGATCAATGTATTCATTACATATTATTTCACTGTATTGCGCCCATAAGCAAATGAATTCCATATTTACTTGTGGCTTGCAACGCTCTATTTTGATGTTAATTATTATAAAATTTCATTACGAATTCATAAGTTGCAACGGTATATGCCTATAGCATTGACTGTGTAGAAAAGGACCTATTCTTAATTAATTAACAGGATTATTTGCCAAGCCTTGAAGGTTATTATTATCGAGATCACGCAGTAGTTAAACTTATTTATGAGCCGGTAAATACCAAGAATTTGCACCAATTCTGTGTTCTACGAGAATTGAATTTTATCTAAATGCAACAAAGTCATATGCAAAATAACACTTATACTAAATGTGATTTAATTTATTATTGCTTAACAATGTTTTACTGTTTCAAATTTGGCATAAAAATTATTACTGATCATTGATGCTTTTGTGTTATTAATAATATTTATTCTTTCGATAAATCTTATTGAATAATAGATTTCATAATTTTGAAGCTATTAATCTGGGCAATATCCAACACGATTTGTACATTTGTTAAAACTACAAAATTCGAGCAAGACGTGAATTGCTTTTGCTTTTTCAAAATCTTGCTTTTTTTCAATTCAAAATTTGAACCAATCGAAACACGATTTTTTCCCATAAAATAGCTCCTTTGCCTGGTCGGTTAGAGTGATGCTAAAATATGTAACTGAACACTTATTTTGATTTTTGAAAAGTCAATTTTCTTTTATAAAGATTTAGGGTTTGTTCAAGTTTCTAGCCCATTTTTGCAACTAACATATCTATTTTTATACGCAAAATTAATTAAGCAGTTTTAAAATCTAGATGAATTTATTTGTCAACAATTTATTAGATGTTACACAAAAATAAAACGCCGCAATCACTTACGGCACAAAAATTAATTGGAAAGACACATTTAGTGGACAAAACAATGATAGAAAACAAATTTGAAGCGATCTGAACAATAATACATAGGATGGAACAAATAAAATGAATTAAAAATGAAAATTAAATATTACAAATGGTTACAATTGCATACACATTTTGAGAGTTATAGTAATATTTTTCATTTTATTACACTGTTTATAACAATAGAGTAATATAACAACTGCATAGAGTAAACAACTATTAATGGTGCTTGCGCTAAAATAATTATTTGAATCAAGGTTCTGATCTTGTGATAAACAAAAACTGAGTGTATATATATATAATATATATATATATATATATATATATATATATATATTTATGACAGTACAAACGTTTAGTGTGTAAGGTAAGAAAACTCCTTGCTAAATTTTACAATGCTTAGTTTATACTGACAAGTATATATAAAGTGGGACTTGTGTTTTGAGCAAGTTCGCAAACTTGATTTAAATAAATGCACAGATTTCCCAAAAGAGAAAATAAACATATAATAAAAAAATGTTTTTATGTCCCCAATTAACATGTATCCAGCAGTTCGTTTATTTGACTTGTCTGAACAAACACAGACGGATGGCTTTTAAAATTTATAAAAATTGTTAAACCAGGAAAAATGTAACATAGCCACAATGCATTGACCTTCAAGTTCTTCGGGAAGCACGAGTAAAATTAAACATTATATAGAAAAAGATGTTATAATTTAAAGAAATGATATCATACAGCTTATTGACACACAGTGAATATTTTTGTGGTCTCCTTGAATGAACAAAATGGTATGCGCATCAGATTTTTCTGGTGATATTGCGGATATATTTCAAACAAAATGATAGGAATATAATTGTTCGGTCAAAGCAATGGGGCTGTCATTAACTGTTAAGACACCACTATTCCACCTCGAGTTATTATAATTTAAAGTCCATAAATAAAATCAGTACACACACACACACACATATATATATATATATATATATATATATATATATATATATATATATATATATATATATATAAATTTAAAATATATTACTGCAAAATTTGACTAATTATATATGGCCGGCTTAATGAAGAAATTGATTAATTTTCAAATAATATTTCTCTACTAAACCGTTTTCGCCCATATTTGCAGTTTTATTTGCAGCGGCCGGGGATTACACATGGATTCATTATGTTTAGAGAATTTTTAGCCATTGCCTACGATATTTCTCTACTAAACCGTTTTCATTCATATTTGCAGTTTTATTTAAAAGGCCGGGATTACATTATGATTCATTATGTTTAGAGAATTTAGCCATTGCCCATCGTTTTCATTGCTTTATATAGATTATATATATATATATATATATATATATATATATATATAGACGAATAGGTGTATATAAAAGAACAACTCTGCTAGATAAAAGCCTTTGTACAGTGCTACGTATGTCAGCATTTAATAAGCGTACACAATGCAATTTTTCAAATTTATCAAATGTCGTATAATGTCAGGTAGATTTTCCACGTAAATTCTGCATTAATTTTCAAGCAGATTTTTTATATGATTAATGTTTACCTAAGAATCATTCTTTCTGCGAGGTTCTTTTCAGTGAGAACGCTGTTTAAATTATTTCCAATCTAAACCACTTTTATCTTAATTATAGTTATAAAATCAAATAAATTTAAAAAAGTTAATCTTAAATATTTTTTCACATTTCTTTTAATATAACTAAAGTATTATATTAGATTTACATTATTTTTCCAATATGTTAAAATAACGCTATACTCATTAAAGAACTGAATATAGTAAGCAGCAGTTTACGGCCTTTTTTCATTGTACATATAAATCTTTTAGGGTAGTACTTAGGAAGCTGAAAAGGACGTGCCCAAAACAAAGAAATTTACCGAACATTTCAAATTAAATACTAAAACGCTTGTTATATCGCCTATCCAATGTGGTAACTCAAATCACAGAAATTAATGCACCATTTATTCTTTTCAATTACTTTAAATGCTTTTTCGTCTGAATGTGAAATAGAAGCAGAAAAATGTATTTCGCTTCTCCTCAACAAAAGTTGATTTATTTTGATTATTGTCTTAAACGATTTAAGATAAATATTGTTTTACTGGCACCCCTGCGAATTATTATTCCAATTAGTTATCCAAATTTAACATTTTTACGCACACAATTTGGCAAGAACTTACGTTGAAATCGTGAATTTTCATTTAAATGATGATGAAATTTATTTTTGAAAAATGTTTCCTTGGTAAATGTGAACTAAAATTTGTCAAAAATGTAATTTCGATTTAGGTTAGTGCACAGAAATTAGACGAATTTATGCATGTATAACCGAGTTGTTGAAACAATTAACATGTCCAATATTTAGTATACGAGTTGATAAAAACAATTTAGCACAAAAGTGGTAACTGCCTAAAAGATGATATTCAAGAATATATTTTAAAAGTAAACAGTTTAATACCCCGCTTTTTATTTGCAAAACAAAACAAGATAAATTGAATTATTTTACGTTTTCGAATTTTCAAGTTAAGCAATGTTTTAATGACAGGAAAATATATTTTTGTTAAATAAAGTCTTTGTACACAAAGTCAAGAAATCAGAGATAGTAAATGAAGAAATACATCGGGATGTCTTTTATAGTTCAATAATAAACACACACAAATGATACAAATGATAAATATTTCGTACAGATATGAAGTTTATCTAACATTTCATGATATTTATTTACATTTGAAAAGTTTAATGCAGTAGACGCATTATCGATTTTTCGATTGGATACCAAGGTTTCATAGGTTTTAAAGCTAGATGGAATGTGCAAATGCAGGTAATTATGATTTCGTGGCACACCAGGATAAGTCGCCATATAATAGGCATGCGTGTGTGAATTATCGTCAACCATATAAAGTGTCATTCTTTCACAGTTCTCGAGGGGTTATATCAAGGCTTATCTCAGCAGATGGCCAAATCTAACAGATTCTTCATCCTATTTATATTAAAAAAGTGCCGGTAACACACACTTACGTGGCCATTCACATCCTCAATATAAAACATGTGGATTCGCGAAGTCACTTACTATACTGTCCTCCGGTAGCCCAAATTTTTACCCTATCCATCCCCGTATGGAACTCCAGTTTGTAAATCACACTTGTTTGTTCAACTACAAAGTTAAACTGCACACTTTCGCTGTTTGGTCACGTCGTTTGAGAATGTAATGCATTAAAATTATTTTTCTTCAAACATTACGAGTTTTAACTATCGCAAAATGTCAGCCTAATTATCATTTAAGAAAAAAGTTTGGTTTCTAATATTTACAGCTTTAGATTATTTAATTGAAGAAGCGGGATTTTTGGCCAACTTTGATTGTAAAAAATCTAAACTGATAGATTGTTACGAGTGTTCAACAATCTTGTTTGTCACTAAGGCCTTATTTTTATATATTTCATATTTTAGATATTCATGCGCTTATATATAGAATAATTTTACTGGAACCATTGTATGGCCTTAAGAATTAAAATCGACAAAAATTTAAATCAACACATTTACAAAGCAAATTTGCTTTAAAGCCGTGTTTGGCTTAATTTGTGCTGTTCGTTTCATTAAACATGAAGTGACACTTCGACACGACATGTAAAACATGATTGGCAATAATTAAACATCTGTGACAAGCAAAGCGTTTCGTTATACAACAAATTCACTATCAAACAACTTTTTTAAATATTACTTTCCATCAGGCCAGTTTATTAAACTGATCCTCCATGGTTCTCGGGGAGAAATACAAATCAGATGGTTGACTTCCGACGCTAAACCAACGCATATTTTATACTCAATATTTTCGCCTACACGTTTAATTATAACAAAACCCCTCACTCACACTCACAATTTATTAGCATCTTAAAAAGAAAAACAGAGTATTGTCAAACAGTTGGTAGGTAATTTATGGATGCAAACACTGGTTGGAGATCATTGAAACCTCCTAGAAATATAAAAAACGGTTCTTTTATTTTTTAAAGTTTTCAAACTATTTTCAGAATTTAATCTGACCTCATTGTATCCGATTGCTAAAACTAATTTCCCGTTAAATCTGACATAGTTCAAGCAACGTAGCTTTGTAGTTATTTCGGACTTTATATGACCTAATACTGATAGTTGGATATGCGTTAAAATCTATAACAATAAGACGCTCACTTTTTTATTTCTTATGAATCCAATTATTATTTTCAAATACCTATCACAAGCTTCATTTTAAATGTTCATAAAGGACAAAATTTCAGTGATAATTAAAGGAAAAGATTTCTATTAAAGTAAAAAACATTTAAGTTGGAAAAGTTATCGTCGTATAAAATGTGTACTTTAAGTTGTTTATGTTATTAGAATTGTGTATAATGTGCCTAAATGATGCCCATTTCAACGGATTGCCATGGTATTTAATTATTGTGATGAACGAAATTGCAAATTTATAGATGGAAATGAATTCTTTACTGGCTATAATTTCTACTTCTGCACCACTAAAAAATAAACATCGCGGGAATATTGGTTCTTCACAATTAAATGTACTATAGTTAAATACTGCTTGTTGCGGAGAATATCTAAATTATTTTTGTTTTAGTACTAACATTTGCACAAAAATTTCTAGAATTTGTCCAAGCACAAATAGCTATTCATATTTGACTAGAAGTGATATATCCGGAAAAAGGTAATGATTTAGAACTAATGATTTACATTTCAATGTAATGGAATGCAGTAATTCGAATGTAAAATATGCTGAATTTCAAAATTATTATTTAAAGTGTTTTAGATTCGCATCCAGCAAAGTAAAATAACTGAAATGTTGATTTTTTATAATATCCAGAATTTGAAAAACACAAGTATATCTAAAGTATTTCAAATAGTATACAAAAAGCGCTAATTAGAACGAAAGAAATGTAACGGAGAAATAATTCCCCTACAAAGTCTCCCGTCAAATTTTGGAATGTTGTTCAAGAACGAAATTAAAAAAATATTTTAAGCTGATATTGATTTTTGCCTAATAAGCTAGTTCTAATGAACGTTTTTTCTCTCAAATTTATAAGGAAAACAAAATATACGAAGCCTAAACAGTTGTTAAATCCCTATTAATTAGAATAGCTCTGCAATAGTTTTTGACTGCCAGAAAAAAATCGGCATTTGACATTGTTTAAATAGTGGCAATGTTCGAAACAATAACATTATTCCTAAAATATGAATGTATATCTAGTAAATCACGTAATAAAATCATTTCTTTAAAAACGTTTAAAAATAATATTTGCTAGTTTTATTTGCATAATTTCTGCTCAAACCAATTTATACTACATTTGATAGATTCTTTATTATGTCAAACGTTTCTGAATGTTTAATTTTTTTGAGTAAATTTTACAGTATTTTGTGAAATGGTAACCATAAACGTCGAATGAGCAAATTAAAATACACAAACGTATTGCGAAGTCGATTAAATTTCAAACTGTTTTGATTGAACATATATACCTTTTTTCATGAAATTATTGGAATGTGCGCATAATTTATGATATTTTATTAAAAGTAATTGCAATGCCTATAACAAGTATTTACTGTTCGCATCAAATTGCAAAATATTCATTATCCGCTATAGTTTATTGGTGGCCAATTTGTAAATGCATAAAAATCACCGGATATTACGAGATTCACCTGGCCAGTTAAAATTGATTGTCTTATGCCATTTGGCTCACTAAATACTCAAGCGTCTGAATTGATACTCTATAAGGCTTCAATTGAATTTGTCAATTTTCTTTAAACACTGTGGTTTCCTTTATTAACATTTACTTCTATAAAAATAACATTTCATTGTTTACAATTGAAGTTGCCAAACGTTATACTATCAAGCTCAGATGTCATAAAACTCGCAACCTGTCAAACATGTTCCTCTACATATTGTTAAATGCAAAAGATCTATTATTCATATACTAACTTGCTAATTTCTATTAATTATTTAATTATATTTTACAATCAATGTAAAAAATAAATGTACTGAAGTAGTTATGTTTCATGTTTCGAAATTACATTTTTCTGAATGAATTTCAAAAATACTTGTTTCGATTTACATTTAAGGGCTTTACAGCCGCTTATTGCACAGAAAAGCACAAATAAGCTTAAAAACCAAATTCCCGATTGAAATAAACATTATCGTGATGAATAAATAAAGCAAACAACAGTTTTGTGTAAATGAAGTGCTTCGTATGAATTAAACAATTAAGGAGACGAGACGGAATTAAATATTTCGATTCTTTTTAATCTTTTGTGACGCACGTGCACAACATAAAACGGTCAAAGAGGTTATGTTTGTTATTTGGAATCAGCTTTTACTGAATTTCATAACTGATTCTAATACGAGGGGAATTCCTCTTGTGCGCATATTCCTTAACAGTTATCTGTTTTTAAACAGTTCGAAAATAGGTAATCATGGATTTTTTTAATGATAACTTGTGTTATAAATTGTAATATATACAAAATTTCCTGTGTGAATTGTACAAAATTTATATTCTTTCATGGCTTAATGAATACCAATTATGTTTAAAAGCAATACAAATACCCAGTAAATTTACAAAACATCATTCTGAAACATGTGACGTATTGATTGCAAATTAGTCAGGTATAAAATGATAGTTATCTTGGCATACAGTGAAAGAATTAAATAACAAAGTAGACATAGAACATGATAAAATAGTTTCAAAATGAATATTGCCAAAATTTGTTCTTCTATTAAATTGATCTGTGCATTGTCGATATTGTACAATTTGTCAATAGATCAAAGTAATATATTTTATAATGGATTTAAATAACCAGAATGGCAATTGAGATAAGAACGACAAGTTACATTTTTATTAGTTGCACTTATTACTCAACTTTCACCAAAAATCAAATAGAATATGTAAGCTATCCAAAACGTATTGTATCTAGATAAACAGCAATCCGTTTTTAAAACAATGTGAAGATGTACACAAATTTGATTGATATTAAGCAGGAAATTTAATTTTAAAAGAATAATATTTGCTATTATATTAGTTGTTATATAAATTGCTAAATAAATCATAATCTGTAGCATAAAATTACTTTAAAGTCAGTCTACCCAATAAAGGTAAAAGAAACCGTTTCTTATCAAAACTCAACTCAGCTGCAATGCCCGGGACATTATAAATTCAATTTTGAAGACAACGAAGGATTAAGTCGGATTAAGCATAAAATTAATACAAGATTTAACAGTTCATATTTGATTAAAGGAATTTTTTTGTTTATTTAATTGAGGTAACAGAATCCAAACCTACCAGCTTGGGCATAAATTAACACTATTTCGAATCATTCATTGAAGAATACCATGAAACTCCGTACGGTATAGAGGGTGACATTTATCGCGACTGTGTTCGTCTGTTGCAGAATCGCATCCCTTTGCTAAATATTCTTATGGTATAATTCGTTTGAATTCACATTTTTTTAATCGGCCGGTATGATAAATATTGCCAAATGTGCAGTTAGTGCATTTCTATAAATGATCGATATTTGGCTGTTAGATTGGACGGGGCTTAGCCTTTATATTTTTCTTTAGCAGGCATTTTCGTAAAATGAAGCAATGTTCCTGTGTGAAACCTACTGTTTACAAAAGTAGCGAGTACAAGATTTTTATTATTAAACATAGCTAGCACAAGGAATGGTTTTCCTGCAATAACTAAAATAGCGTTTGTAGAATTTGCATACGAAACCAAGCGAATTTCCCAATGATTTTCAAAAGAAACAAATAATTGCAACGTATAGTGGAGACTTTCAATCGAAATCCCCTTAATCCACGGCTAAAAAAGAAAATGAATTCTGTTCATTAATCGGGTCCAAACTGGTGGATTGTTTGCACATGTGTTTGTGTACATCTTTATCAGCGTGTGTGATTCCCGCTTCCTCGCCGTTGTTTCTTCATACATTTACTCAATCCAACTTAATCCCGAATGCATCTGAAAATTTACTCTTCAATACACTTGAATGCATTTATTATTATAAATGCACAAAGCTGGTTGAGCTAAATATTCTTGGTAAGTTTCAATTGAGACCATTCTCACTAGTGATTCATTACTAGGCATTTACGAAAATAATATTTCCTTCAATTTAATCGAAAAAGTCATAACAACATTTCGGTTTATATGAAGTACTCAAATATTGATATTTATGCATGTTTTATGTGTAATTTGAATACATTTAAATCAATATGTGTGAATTTTGTTTGGTTAAATAATTTAAATTAAGAAAACTATATAAACAGTTCATTTTAAAATTGCATAGCCTACAAGGTCTGGAACTCGAGACCATATTTGCATACTCTAATCAAGAATTCCTTAATCGTTATTAAATTTCATTGGTATAGCGTATGTCTTGTGCATACGCACTGATGCACTAACACAAGCGAAACGCCAAGACAAGTATTGACTTGACTAAATATATTTACTAAAAATATCTAAGTATGTTATTTGCATCTTATTTTTCAGAAAAATCATTAAATTACGAAAGAAAAATTTGAAAATCTTGTTATTTTTTGTAAAAAACCCAGTAATGTCGTATTATGCAATTGTCTCAGCAAATGAATGCCGAGCCTCTTTAATTGGTGTTAGCATCAATTGGCTAACAACACAATTATTGTTCTGTTTTGAACTGCTTTGCTGATGATGGCTCATAAAAGTTGGATTATGCCGATTGAGTGTAGTCTGCAAATTGATACTGTGTAACTGCGAATCAAACGCGTTAGCAAATCTTCGTCGCCTTCTTAATTCTATCGTCGGCATTAACGGTTTTTGGAAGACATCTTCTTCAAACCTCTCAAAAGAACATTCTTCAGTATCGTTGAAGTCATAAATATTAATGGACTGACTTCTTGCGCGTGTATCATTGAAACTTATTTCAATTTCCAAATCCCTTGTTACTTTGTTCTCACTTTTTTTATCACCTTTGGTAATATCACAATTAAGGTCATCGTCTTTATCCTTATTGATATTAATTTTAGCAGCTGTAATAAAAGTAGATTTAGTAGTAACAGAATTTACAGAATTACTATAATTTTCACAAACACTTTCATTACTGATCCAGATATTATTAGATTTAGTAATCGTCGTAGCTGTAGAAGTTATATTTGGTGTCTTTGATGATGTTCTCTTTGCTGTAGATGCGTAGTCTGAATTGCGTTCAAAATTTTTACCCTCATTCGAAATGGATTCTTTAATTCGTTCTTCATGAAGCTTCGCAGTTTCACGTGGATGTTTTACATCGTGCATCTCTTCAATAAAATTATTACTGTACGTTTCATCATTTTCACTTACAGATTCATTAAAATTAACAATACAGGATTTTCGCTCATCACATCCATCCGGCATTCTTTCTTCTTTCTCAGCAAGTGGCGTATGGTTAGACGAAGTGTGGACAGAATGTCTGTCTCCCGCGTAAGGCAAAACATCTGAGTGTGTTTTGGCGGTTGCCGAATCAGCTGAGTTGAAATTTTGGATTATGTTGCCATCATCGATTTTACTTTTTGGTAGTACATCAACAACAGCATGTTCTTGCAAATCCCTCGACAAATTAGATGGTACAACGGGAGAACAGTCTTCTATGTTCATAGCGACACCGAACTGCTTAGTAGGCAAGGTTTCGAAATATTCTGACTTATCTAACGATACTTCGTGGTCACTTGAATACAAATTTTGATCTAAAAGCGCACTGCCATGTTCTCCAACAACACAATCAGAATCGATTTTCAGGTTTTCATTTACTGTCAGACCCTTACCCCTCGCATCTATATAATCCTCATAATGTACATAATTGTACCCCTCTGAAGAGCAGAATCCTGCAATATCCACAGGTTGCTGAGTTGTGGAAATTGACAGTTGATCTGCATTATTGTCCGGAATGGACCTGTGTAACTCAAGCGGCAGCGTCTGCGAATGTTCAAATTCCATGAACATAGGAAGATAGGGTGCTTCATAGAATATATGGTCGAGCTTCAATTCATTCTTCTCCATCAATTCATCCAGACCAATGGCCATTTTGTGCATTTTCACTTTGTATGTCAATAGTTTTATAATGTCGCAGACTAGACGCAATGTTTGTTGACGTTCATGTGACATAAGACAGATGGTCGATCCATTTACAATGCGGTAAAATGTTTTCAGGTACCGAATTTGTAATTGTTCATCATTTTCCGGAAAATGATTCAATAAATACGACTCCAGCTTGGCGCGTTGACTTTTTAGGTCACGGAAATCAATAAAAAAACGGGAGCACATATATTTCTCGAGAAGTCGAATGTTGATATGTTCAGCTGGCACATAACCGTCTACCAATAGTTTGCAGTATTTCAAAAGTCCACCCCCACGAATCATTTCTGGATTGTGCGTAGCAATAAGTTTGTGCTTCAAGTGAAAGCAGGCTTCATCAACAGAACCGGACACAGATTCTACCACAACTATGGGAAAAAATGTAGCGTCTAACTTTTCCTCTGTTTCAGAATCGTAGAAAGTTAAAAGACTGTCAAGCATTATTTGAAAACTGTCAACTGTAAACTCAAATTGCCTTTTCATACGGTCAACGAATTTTAGTTCTACAACTTTTGAATCTGGATGCGGAACACCCAGTGCCAATAACGACCAGCAATCTGCATTTGAGCTGAACATGCGAAACTGTTTATGTACATAGGACTCACGAATGCTTATATTATTTCCAATGGCCCTGCACAAGCCTTGTCCATGTGCAAGACCTCCCGTAAGTATTGCCTTAGGGGACGAGAAATCATTTTCCGCCGCATTTGTGCTAACATGCCAACTTGTAGGCGTTGCTACGGAATGAATTTGCACAGGATGGCTACCTTCAATCGTTAATACCGGAAGTGGTGTCTGGAAGGCCGATTTCACTTCTGAGCTAATTGGCTGAGCCGGATAGCAGAAACAGCTTTCCCCTTTAGTCTGAAAATCAATATCTTTGCAGCAATCAACCCTTTTGGTCACTATTTCTGGTTTAATTAAGCATAGGCTAGGATTATTTTTTATTGTGTTCGATTGGGTACCAACTTGACTGAATTCTAAATTTCCAGTTTCGCTTTTATGCAAAGGTAGTGAACATTGCCTAACTGTATTTTTTAATCTAGAGAAGGATATCTTCTTTAACCATGTCTTCCCAAATTGACCGCTGATACTAGAAGTCGTTTTATTGGCACAATCGTTCGAATTATGATTGAGATCAGTGACAGCGTTGTTCTCCTTAGTACACCAACTAAATCGTCTCTCTTTAATGCTAGCGTTAATGGCATTTGCAGTAGTTGGATATGATCTTCTCCTTTTATCCAATACAGCTGGAAAGGAAATTGCAATTTTGTTAGCTAAAGCGTCAATTGAACTCGCGTATGCCTCTTTAATGAGCCGCGTATTTCTTGACAAATCTTCATCTGCAACGCATTCCGACATATTCAATACGGTAAATGGTTGCCTGTATTTCGTGCATAAACTACTAACCGACTGAAAAGATGAGTTATCAGGTAGCGATGCTGATTTTCGTAGTCTGCCTTGAAACTTAAGCTTCAACTCACATCGATTGAAAATACAATCTCTGCTCTGGTTGCATCTACTGCCGCTGTGACTGTTGACGTCGTGGCACTGAATACCGGAGTCAAATGAAAGCAAAACATTTGTACCTTTAATGGGAGTGTCACGAGGTCTACTGGACATTGATTCGGCATCGTTGGTAGCCGTAAACCGTTTACAGTCAATGTAGGGCGATAAGGATGAAACAAAAGGCAGTGGAGCTGACATTCGAGGAAGATCATAATTGAAATTTGCAAAAGATAAGGAGTCATCTGTATCAGGAGAACATAATTTCGATGTTGACTTTGAAGCCTCCAAATAGAAAGTAGTGCCGGCAAAGTCATGAGGATTTGGCGGCGTTTGCTCACGTGTCACAACCTGTTTCCTACTTCCGAGTGACTTCAGGTGGTAGGGACTTGAAATATTTTCCACATTCTTTGTAGGATCACCAGAACACTTTTCAGTTTTGCCAGCAGTCTGTAAAATAAAGAAAATATAAATTATCACGGAATTAATTCAAAGAATACCGATTTCTATATTATATTTTCCAATTCCTTTTCGACCCTTGTGTCGCGCTCATTGATTGCACTGCATAATCTTTAAAAATGAAAATATATAAGTCTGATTTTGACGAAAAACGATTTGTGAAATAAAATAGTTTAGACATTCTGTTTGGTGGCGATGATTTCATGTCGCGAGGATAAAATGGCCAATTATTATAAGAATATTTTTAAAATTGGAAATAATTAATTCCTATATATTGACGAGTGAAAATTAATATCAGATCATCCATTATGATTCAGACACAGTGTAAGTGGTGCTAAGTTAGTTCGTGTACTATTAGGAAGATCGGTGATATTTAACATGAACAATTGTGTAAATCCCCATTTCACGTGAATTTTGTTCGCACTGACTTCACCACAAAAGTAACAGACACTGCGCCACATCACCATTAATATTATCTTCATCAGCAGTACAATAACCATCATTTTCATCACCATCATCACTATCGTCATCATCACCATTATTATCATCATCATCATCGTTATCATCACCACCACCACCAGCAGCAGTATCATTACCATTATTACGATCATCATCCCCATCATTATCAATCTCATCATTATAAACATCATCACCATTATCATCATCATCACCAATATCACCATTGTAATGATCATCATTATCATCATTATCATTATTGTCATCAGCTGCAGTATAATCATTATTATAACTTTCATTAACATCAACATCAACATTATTACCATCATTATCATCATCAACATTATCACTATCATCACTGTCATCATTATCACCACCAACATCATCATCATTATCACCATCATTATCGTCATCACCATATCTATTATTATAATTCTCATCATCATCATCTTCATAGTCATCAACATCGTCTTCATTATCACAGTCATAATCATCGTCAACATCACTATTTACATCATCATTATCATTATCATCAACATTGTCATCATCACCATTTATTTCCTTATTAACAATCATACGTCATAATTGAGCCAAATAATTGTAGATATCTGGATGTTGTAGGCTACTAAATGCATCAGTAAAAAAGCGAAATTGTAATCACTACCGCCTAATTTAGTACACGGTGACAAATTAGAACATCAGCAGGCTACGCATGAAATGCGCCTACGATGATGATATCAACTACTGAAATATTTCATTGGTAGACTAAGTATCAACCAAATTTAGTTTTAAGATTTCGTTTGATTTACTAATTGTCCCACCTGCTGCCAAGTAGAGAGCTTTACGACAGTATATTATTTTTTCAAATTTGGTAATAAATTTTGTAAAATTCGTCCTCTGAATAAATTCCGAGATCCTCGTCACAAGTCTGAATCCCGTTCATCACGTCAAAAGCCATGCATTCTTTCTTTTATTAGCTTAGTTTTGTGTCGACTCTGCCCGAAAAGAATTAGCACTATCATAAGCCAAGTTCAGGGTGCCAGTTTTTGATAAGCATCAGCTTTTGGAACTCCATTAAATATAATTTAAAATAGTCGACGACGTGAGCAGTTCATTTCTACACACAAACAAACACAAACACACACACACATGATGCATGTCTTAATAGTTCAGATATAAGTTTTATCCTATTTACTGTTTGTTAATTTCCTAGATTCCATGTGAGCGTACCAAGTAGCCATTAATCAATCAAACGCCCTCACGTATGTCCACGTTAATTTGTATTCGATAGTATAGCATGTTCAGGAATCTTGATTGATAGTATTCTGTAAGCAATCTAAAAAGCCATTAACTTATCTTCAAAAGTTACTTTGATAACTCTTGAATTGTTCACTTATAACTCATAATTTACTTATCGTATCAGTTTATGTGTGCCTCCTTCTTATGAATAAGTTGCAATCTTAGCAGTGCTGTATTTGAGCACGGTTAAAAGCCATTAATTCACATCTGCCAATGTTCTCTTGTTAAAGTTTAGACAATAACAGTCAAATTTTATTAAAAATTCAGGTGTAACTATCAAACATTCTCACGTTGTAAGTATACCTAATGAGCAATTGCAAAGTGCTTCACGTACTGATGGTGACGGAATTTTTGTTTAAACTTCAGTCTGTAGACTTGGTGTAAACGCCTTTCTCATCGTGTTATCGACTTTGTCTTAACTTAAACCTGACATTGGTTTACTCAAGTGGAGTTTCTAGGAATAAAATGGGATTACCACTTGAATCAAGATAACTAAGTGGATAAGGTTTATCTTACGCGATTTAAGTTTATTATGAAAATATGATGCCCCATATAACTAACAAATAAGAAGAAAAAATAAAATTAGGTCATAATGGGAAATTTAAAACAAACACCACTAAGTAATATGGGATGATCGTGACAAGAATAAGCAATGTGAAGCGTTCTGCGGATTTGTTACCGTCCCAAATTAACTTTATATTTCGATTTTCGATATTCTCAAGCACAAATTTCGCTTTAAATACCATATATGAATGTGTAAATAGTAGGCGTTTTAATCTGCTAATGTAAGTAGTTTACAGCCTAAAATGATTGATTGTCTTCATAAAACACAAGTGAAAAGTTATGCTCATTTATGCTGATTTTCTCAGCTTATTCATCATAAGGATATACGTCGAATGATATATATTTATGAGACATTTTTAACACCAGATTGGAAAATAGCATATTCCATTTATAATTGAATTTAAGATTTTTATATATAAAATGTTGAATTTTTGCTCATTCCAAGCGAAAACTTCAATGTTATAAAATTTTTCACTATCCATAGAAAAAGGTTTGTTTTAGGGTATAAATTTTTATTCGCTTATTTAACGGTATACTTACGAGTTCATAGGATCTGCGGAGAAGAAATTTTTCTCAATTACGATGTTTCAATAAATAATAAAGATAGGAGCTTTTTGTCAGCTTCTCAAACCAAACAACATAAACTGCGATTTAAACTTCGTGAAGCCGAATTCTGTCATCAAAGAAGGTAAAAACACAATTAAGAAATCAATCGTTGTGCGGGTGGTAATATTAAATATTTAAGTCAAGTGAGCGAGTTTGATTTAAATAATCCTTTTCACCATCCGAGCAATCAATGTTTGCTCAAATTTACATGTACAACATGTGGCGAAAGCTACAAAAAGTTAATGCTCATGAATACAAATAAACTGTGCAGTACAATATATCTTTGACTACTTCGTGTGAGAGCCGCATATCCTATTTTCTATTACTTTTCTATGCATTGCGGTTTTACCATCGCTAGTGAGACTCCCACAATGCTTTGATGATGATCATAGCAGAAGGAAACGCGTCAATACGTGTGACTGACGGCACTCTTGCGTTATTTTGCGACTGGTTAATTACAATGGGATTGGTGTTTATGTCTAGCTCGGAAACTTATTGTAAATAATAACTATCGCCACCCGCGCACTTTATAATTTTTAAATTTAGTACGTGTGACTGATGGAAGTTTTGTTATGTTGCGTGACTGGTTAAGGCCAATTGGATTGGTGTTTTTTTATCAAACACGCAAGCATAATTGAAATAAAGTAATAAAACACCAGTTTTGCTAGAATTCAAAATAAATTTCAAATTCCAAAATATTTGTGATGTTTAAGTAAAACGCTGTTGTTTGTAAAAAAAGTAAAAAAGACACCGAATGCTCACTTACTGGAAGGTCAGTTAATGAAGCAGAACGTCGTATATAACGAAGCTGCCCGAGCAAATCATATCTTGGTAAATTGCATAACATATTACTGGGGATGCAATCAAGAAAGGATTCTTTCACGAGTGCTGGCTTATATTTACTGAGCTTAAGAGCAGATTGTGTAAACTGATCCGGCATCCTCTTGGTAGTATCACCATTTGACGGTTCCCAGTTGGTATTACACACGCTTTCTTCGAAAGTTCTCATCTGATCATAAAATTGCACAGGCTGACTGTTGAGGTAATCACCGGTATGATTAATCCGATCTAAATTCATAGACTCAGTCCTTCGTTGAGATGCGTCTTCCAACTGAAAACACGCATTTGACGAAAGCACCGGCGGGTCACAGTTTATATCGCGCTCGACAGAGTTTGAGACTAGAAACGGATTTAGTAACAGGCGCGGTGAATGTGCCTCAGGTAAAACAGGCGCGAAAACAGAGACACTTGGCGTGAGGATATCTGAAGATATGCCAGGCAACTGTGCAACTTGATCAGCCGATTCTCCGGAAGGCAGGAATGTCATCAATGCATCTAACACAGCAGCCTTTACACGTTGAATAGTCGATGAATTTGAGCTTAGGTCAACAGAGAACAACACGTCTATGTCATTGTATATAGGGCAACTTTCCATGCCTAAAACGCAAAAAAATAAAACAATGCAATTAGAAAACGATCAATTCAAGTTATGCTACTGGAGTGTTACGATGGCGTTAAAATTGGATTTTCTTTTATCGAAATAGCAGTCTGTTTGGCTCACCTTGTAAGCGGACAAATCCATGCTATAAAGAAACAAACGATATTGTGGCGAATATCAGCAGCTATTTAATTTTCCTTCGAAATTGTTTTATGGCTGTTACACAAATTCTTTGTACTGTGGAGCACATTAAAAGAAATTTTATGCGCTTAATAGCCCTATATATATCACAATCCTGGGTAACATCATTTCGAGTCAAAATCTGGATATGCTAAACTATTATAGATGAGAGCCATATATTTAATGACGCTTAATTTATATGCATGTCGGTCGGATCTTTGCTAGTCAATTTGCCATCGCACTCTGCTGATGATCATAACAGGTTGAAACACGTTACTTCGTGCGACTGACATTAATTTTCCTATGCTGTACAACTGGTAATATACACTGGGATTGGTGTTTATCTCAAGGTCACAAATTTGACTTAGAACATTTTTATCACCATCCGTACAATAAATTATTGCTTTATTGTACAATTTTTATGTGAATGACGACAGCCGCAAAAAATTCATGTTTGTGACTGCATAGAAATTGTGCAGCCGACAGTTCCAGTTTAGTACAACGTCTGCAAGACAAGTTGGAGAGTCTTATGACTAATTTTGCTTTCCTTATACTTACAGTTTTCTATGATCTTCGTTAGTATGGCAATAAACACGTAAGGTTAAAACGCTTTAGTGCGTATGACTGCTGACGGTAGTTTTAATATGCTGCGCGATTTGGTAGATAAAATGGTATTGGTGTTTATCTAAAGTTCGCAAACTTGAGTTAAATATTTTATATTGTTCAGTTGACACATTTACAGCGGCAGACAAATTTAATGCATGATTTGTGTAGGCCATGATGCAATAAGTGCCAACTTCGTGAAAACTTTGGATTAGGAAATAATTTCACAAAAAATATGCATAAAAGGGTTGTCTCCATCGAATCGCATACTATGTTCTACATTATTGCTCTTTTTTGACGAATTTGTTACTAAGCATGCAAAATAAATACATGTCGTCATCAACAACTGCTCTTAGCGTCCGATAGCATACATCTTACATCAGGTTGCAATTTATTGCCGAACTTCAAATGTTGGTGAGGTTTATCAAGGAGTTGTGCGCTTGATTTGCGGTACTATTATTTTCATTAAGATCAACATCATCATCAGCCATTATCAGTTTCCTAACAGACAGTCAAGCACAAAAATTTTAGAATAACTAAAGTTTCACTTTTGCTGTGATATAGAAAATATTGTCAGATTCCAGTGTTCTGTAAAACACATAATCATATTTTCTCAGCAGATATGTTAGTATAAAATTTTCCCGTGTGTTCAGATATACACGACATAAATTTAAATCAAGGTTGCGAGCTTGATATAAACACCAATCAATTATATATATATATATATATATATATATATATATATATATATATATATATATATATATATATATAAGTCAGTGTAAACTAAGCATTCAATCAGGTAGCTAAAGAAATTCAACGAATAGACAGGATTCGTTCATATTGGGAAATCTTCTATTAACTTCCAGAATTTTGCTGCGGCCATAAGATAATTTATGAATAACAATTGTGGGCCACAGGCTTCTAAAAATTTAGCCCCTGTTCGAGCCACGTGCGCGGCAAAATCTTCCACAACACTTACATGTTTTACAATCCGTACGAAATCGATCTAGTGGATGATTTGGCTCTGTTACTTGAAGCAGAATTTGTTTTTAATGACGATATACAAATAATCAGAATCCTGGTGTGTGACTTCAAATTATATATATATATATATATATATATATATATATATATATATATATAAAGGTATCTGTGCTTAATTCAAACTCTCAACCTTGATTTAAACTATAACCATAACATATGTTTTATGATCTAGATTTGACGAAGCACCCTAAAATGTTAGGCTGCTGTTTGTTTACAAAATAAATGTTCAAATACGCAAAACATTCTTATATTATTTATATTTTTGTTTATGAAAATTTTTCTGTTCTTTCGTAACGAAGTTGTTATTTTTTCATAACTGTAGATGTTAAACAGCTTTAGAATTGTGCCGTTTATGATGTTTTAGGCGCTCATTTGTATATAGGTGTATGTGTGTGTTTAAGTGTGCCCTCGTTTTTTCGTTTCAGCATTCCTTGGTTGTTTTTATAAGAATCTTTTATCCAATCACAACTTGAAGAAATATTCTGAATTAGTTATTGTATCGACTGCATTGTCCAATTTCCAATAATGCGACGTTTTGCGTTACTAACAACCATTCAGCACTTAATGTAACTATAACATACACGCATTTTTCTATTTATCAGATTCTTTTCAAATTGTTGATTTTTAATACCGGTAGTGCAACAAATGCAGATGTATGTGTATATCCGCTATAAATTATGAAATATCTCGACGAGGTTTGAAAGGTGCCGATGTGGTAGAGGATTTGAATTGTTCATGACTTCAATACAGTTGTAAAATCACAAGACTAATTGTGTTAGATGAATCGAATTATTTATGTAATATTTAATAACAAGGTTTTTGCCCATGCATGACATATTTTTGAAGACTAACATAAGGTTTCATAAAAAATAATTAATGCCTAATTTTTATAAGAATTTTTCTTTACTTTGAACAGATTACCGACAGGATGTTATTTTTTCTTTAAATCAAGATAGCAAGACTGATATACTCACCAATCCATTTTATTTAATCAGTAGAACGGCGTAGCGAAGCTCGCGCCAGTGAATATTGACTAAGATTATTATAATTTATAAAACAGTGTTCGACATGGATACAGCTTAATTATATCTAGTATATTAATACAAATTGTATGCTTTTTATACTCGTTATAAATGCTGCAATCTAAAAGTGAACAGGTACGCAATCATTGATTGCGTAGTTGACGATAACATTTATTTAGGCCAAGTTCACCTGCTTGGTATAAACACCAATCCTTTTATAAATATTTGGCAGTATAAAATAAGCATTGCATAAAGTGAGAAAAACAATTCATCCGGTAGACTGGATTCGTCCACATTGAGGAAACGTCAAGTATTACCAAAACAAATTGTTTCGAACAGTGGCGCATTGTATCGGAGTCTGAGACTTTATTTACTACGCCACTCTGCCGCACACTACATATAATTTTCAGTTATATACTAGCTTATTCTCGCACCACAATTCTAAACGGAACTCGATGAATGCCCAATAGAGACGAAACTGGTCTACTGGATGAATTTCTTTTGTCACATTATACAGCTATTAGTCTATGCTGACAGTTGTATTCAATGGGATTGATGCTTATACCAAGCGCGCTACCCTAATTTAAATAAGCATGAATAACTTAAGTTTTCTACATTCCATTCATTCTCTTGTATTTCAAGAGATTTATAAAGTTTTAAATTAAATAGATAACTTTTATTTGATTTATATTTGTGACACAGACATTCTGAATCATATATGAGAATAAATATTATATCCGTTCCATGTTTAAGATCACTAGGTTATTTTCTTTTATGTTCAAATTATTTTCTCGTAAATATTTCATTACATATCATAGCGTTCCATCTAACGTTTAAGTATATATATTAGTGAGTAATCTCCTAAAACTTACTGAGTTAACAATAAATTAGCGTTCATAATGGATTTCTTTGTGTGTAACTACTGTTTTTAAAATTCAGTTAGATATATTTACATGCACGTACACCTAAACTATACATTGATTAATGGCTATTTTATCTTATTAATATGTCATGCTAAACGCTTTATTCTAGAAATGTCTATGATGGATGCCGTTATTGTTTAGGAAGAGGGACAATGTAATAAAATGTCTCCAGAATTAAAACCATGACGAGATGTAGAATCTAAATTTTGGTCATTAAATAAGGAATTAAATTAGGAAAGTGAACTTGAGAAAAAATTGTTTATCTAAAGAATAGTCATCGTAACATAAAGTTAATAATTGATATAAATTTTGAATAACTTTTGTCACGCTCAATAACGGCTCTAAGTTAATGTATAACCTATGTTAACAAGAAATAAAGGATGAAAATGAAACGGATGGTGCATCTATACTCACAACTTTTTAAACAAGTATTATATTTATGAATTTGCATAAATTGAAATATGAATCGGCCATTCTTAATCCTTTTCTATAGACAATTTACGATTTTGGTACTTACAAGCAGGCAAGATATATATCGTTATTTATTTGTTATTGCCCTAGATTGTCACTAAATTATACCCCAAAAAAAACATCGATCACATTCAACTAGAGGATTAGTGAACCGACTATTAATATTCTAAATTTCATTATGAATGCATACCAATAAATAATAAGAATGAAATTCACGAGTTCAACGATTTTCCCCGATTTCTAAAGAATTATTTTGTATTTTATTATACTATTTACTGCATTATGCATGCTGATTTTCAACGCTGAATTGGTAATTGTTATATTTACCTCCGATTACGTAAATCTACCTGTGTAAAATTGGGACAAAAGCTTTGGTCCCAGAGTAGTTAAATCTGCGCAATGCTAAACTTTTTTATGTCCGTTTGTTGAAATTGGCAATTTGGACAATATAACAAATAATAATGTTTCGAAAAGACAATTTGCTAAAACTGTCATTTATAAATTGGCCCATCAAAATATATTACAAACAATTTACAAGCCTCAACAGTTAATGAAAATTGAATAACAAACATGCTGGCCTGCTTCAACGCGATAATTTTGTCAAACTATCCGTGTGTAGGCGGTGATTATGATTGCTCAAATTTGATTGGCAGTGGTTCAGCTGTATTGGTGTTTGCTCAGACCAGTGAAAGGAAACTAGCTAACACTGAAGTCCAGACACATACGAGGAGGAATAAAATGTGTTCGCGCACGTAAACAGTCCATTAAATGTAACAAACAGTGCTGTTCCTGTCTTGATTTTTGTAGTGCTGCTTTCCAAGCATCTACAAGAGAAGCGTTTAGACCGTTTTCCTCCGTCAGTGCTCACTAATGATAGGTCTCATAGTGCGAATTAGAATAGAGACACACATCTAGTCTACTTTTATATTTCCCTTGTGTAAGTGTGCGTGTGTACATGTGTGTTTGCGTTTATGCATGTATTTTATTTACTTGCTACAATTTTTTCAATAGCTAGTGTGCCTTTTGGTAAGGAAAATGGTTTTTATTCATTGCTATTTATGTGGGAGTCTAAAAATATCCTAGTCTATTCCAATGGGTTATTATAACGGTTTTGCTAGTTAAACAAACATACGTCTATTGTTATTTCTGGCTAAATTGGTTGGAAAAATAGCGGACACTGGTCAATTTTAGAAGGCAGAAAATGTTCAATTTTCTTGTACATTGTTGGCTATTTCGGCGTGGCAAGATCGGCAGTTGTCGGTTTATCTTCATCAAGTTTTTGATTCAAGGAGGATGAAACATTTATTATCATTTATTATCAAAAATCCGCGTCACCTTTTAAGTATGATGGGACTGACTTTCAAATTAGACAAAATCAAATTATAAACAATTAAACATCAATTGATTGCGCAGGTGGTGGTAAAAGTTCTTTAAATCATGTTTGCGAGCTTGAAGTAAACACCAATTCCATTATATTTGACCAGCCGTCGAAAAAATAGTGCTTGCGAATGGCGGTAGTTTTGATATGTTGTTCGACAACGCGTTACATACAATGGGATTGGTGTTTACCTTACGCTTGCAAACTTGATTTAAAGAAAAATCAGAAACAAAGCGAGTAGAAATGACGAAACGCAGTCTATCAACTAGGCTTTTGTTGGATTAATTAGGCATTCAATTAACGGATTTCAAACTAACCTGACCATGGTCTTAATCAGGGCGCATTCGAGCGAGAGTCTCGCAATACACACTCTAGGCCAGAATAAACGCAAATTGCATATAATTTTCATTTTAATACCAACTTACGAATTTTGTCGGCGTTTATTCAGGTCGATTCTCTTTGGTGTTTCCTTTAAAAATAATTTTTAAATGGCAACTCACGATTGGCCATATTAAGGAAAATACCGTGCCTCCTAGACAAGTGGTATTGAATTGAAGCATATTTGTAGGAAATAATTGTATATTATTTTACATATTTATCATGTCGGTAAGCTCAAATTGTAACTGGACCACGTACACTTCCAATAGTGACGCATCAAGTAGTTTTTTTGATTTCTACAGTTGGCATGTCATCCAAAGTTTCGTACAACTCCTACGTCACTATAACTACCAACATCATGCATTTGATAAGTTCCAAATATGAACAAAATTGGTCTTTCTGATGAATAAACCGCTGCTATCGAGTACAACGCTAAGTTTATGACGGCCATATTAAATCCTAAGGTTATAGTTTATTTCAACTTTTATTTTCCATTGTAATGGTGTCAGTAATAAACTGATAGAAAGGATATTGCTGGTTGGAACCCCACATTGAATGCG